>JANJGK010000017.1:5538061-5555561 GCA_039081455.1 Macrobrachium rosenbergii | reverse complement strand
TCTTATTCTGGACCACACTGTGGCATAAAATTAGTATTTAGCTATCAGAAACCTATTTTTTGGTAAAACTGCTCAAAATCTTCTCGTTTGCCATAAAACATGCCTGATGGTACTTTTGTGCTTGCTCTCAAATCAATGAATTTCTATATATAACTATATCAATTTCTGTTTCCATAAACCTAACATTATCATTTTCTGCGGAAGAATGGAAATCGGTATAATCATAAAGAGAATTTTATAGAGTTGAACACTGAAGTATAAAGTATTCGCGCACACACACACACACACACACACACACACACATATATATATATATATATATATATATATATATATATATATATATATATATATATATATATATATATTATATATATACATATACATATATATATATATTATATATATATATATATATATATATATATATATATATATAATATATATATATATATATATATATATATATATATATATATATACTGCATACATACATACATACATACATACATACATACATACATACATACATATATATATATATATATATATATATATATATATATATATATATATATATATGCAAGGAAAATAATTTATGAAATTTCGATGTAATCTCCAAGACGACGCAAAGCAATATCCGTAGCAGGAAAGAAAATGAGTTCTGGTAGAAACAGCTGGAAGGGGGAGAGAAACTGAAAGAAAAGGAGAAGGGTGATGGGTTTCCTGTAATATTTTTTCTTTCCTGCTACGGATACTGTTTTGAGTCATCTGAGAGATTACATCGATATTTCATAAATGAATCTTTTCCTCGTATCGTGAAATGCATGACGTTTCAAATCTGCGGACATTTACTGAATAGAAGACGTGTAATAGACTAGGGAAGGCGATTCAAATGATAGCAGGAATGACCCTTCGTTTTCCGGGATTTTCAAAAATCAGGAAAAACTAATAGTTTTGATTTATGGGAATAGGCATTTTCTGCCATTCAGCACTGAAGGCAGTGAAAAGAGGGAGTTGGAGTGGTTGGACGGCAAGTTTTAAGAAATGAAGTGGGAATGGAGGTACTGTGGAAGGTTAAAAAGTAATAGTAAAATAGTAAGTAATATGTTTTCGTCATTACATGAAACAAGAGCACAGAAATGAACACAATTTCCAACCAAGGGAATGCAGGAATATTAAACTCCGTTTATCAAGTGTACGTTTTTCAGTCTATCTCTGAGGTTTGATCATAATCGTACATTATATTCCGCCATTAGCTGATGTTTATTATCGAATTCTGATTACGTAGGCAACTGGGAACGCGTTTGCATCAGATGCTGTAATGATTGCTTTTTGAAAAATATCATTCTTCCTGTTTCTCGTTTGCTGTCTGTCAGGATTTGATAAATGTCATGTCGAAAATGAGACTCTATTGAAAGTAAATGGATTTGCTCTTTGATTTACAGCTTATTTTTTTCTGGGTGGGATTGGAAATAGCGAACGCAGTATTGTTGCTCATGTGTTATGTGTTCATTATTTTACTGATTCATTTCTGAAATGATTTACCCACCTCGTGATATGATGAATAACCAAGCTATAGAAGCAATCAGCTGTTTGTTCTTGACATAATGCTTATTTCGCAACCGAATACATGCAGTGGATCATGTTCTTATTTTCTGACTGTATAATCGTTCAACCTACGACAAAATTGGTCGTATTCTAAAGCAGAGGAATTAGTGACTATCTGACAAATAATTGCTAGACCTGAATTGCTTTGCGAGGAAAGTCAATAAAAGAATTGACAAAAAAAAAAAAATAAAACCGTAATGGCACAGGTATATCTAATAATAATAATAATAATAATAATAATAATAATAATAATAATAATAATAATAATAATAATAATAATAATAATAATAGGATAAAGGGAAACAATACTGTGTAATTTTGCCCTAAGAAAAATTTACCCCCTAAAGAATTCATTTTATCCTTCAGCATTTGCTGCTGTGAAGGCTTCTGGGAGATCTGTTATAGTCTCTGATACTGCTCCACTGTGGTTATCGTAAGCTGCTCAAGATATAAGCCAGTGAGCTGGCTAACAGGATTTTAGCTCAGCATAGAAAGCTGGAATCGTGCTCTATGGCAATCCAAATGATATCTGTTCGGTGACATTCCACTGAGAGTATCAGGAGGTCTTACACTTCATAACTGATTTCTTCTCTGCACTAAGGGCCGTGACAGGAGTTTCAGATCAGTCTATCGTCCTGTCAAAGATTTAAAACAGAGAGCAAGAAATTAAATGCAACACCAGAGATTACTGTAACTACATATGAATAATATAGAGTATGAGCTAGGTTTCATGGACACTCAATTTGACTACTCTCTCTCTCTCTCTCTCTCTCTCTCTCTCTCTCTCTCTCTCTCTCTCTCTCTCCTTGTACTTAATCCTATTAGTTTTCTATTGCTAAAAACATTTTGCGTAACCATTTTTTTTTATAAAACCCTGACTTAACAGCCAAACATCATGCTAAATGTTGCTTATTTTTTCTGCCTAAAAGTTGCAAAACTATTATTTTAGCAAATTATTAATAGAGTCTACAATAGCCGAATGTTATATAGCCTACACGGAGTTTTGACATTTAAACTTTAGCAGAATTGAAAACAGAAAACATTAGGGAGTTCTAATTACATGTTCATCATGCAAAAATAAGCATCATTAATCAGACAAGAATATGCTCCTAACTTTATTCCTTATCATGCACTTCAATGCCCTTGGTTAGGACATTAAAGAAAAAAATTCTCTCAATGAAAAACTACGAAAACGTAGAGCCACTTTTGTTAGAAGATTCCGGGTACAGAGCCTATTGGATGTGGTTTGCTGAAGGAAAGGTAAACACTATACTCTTTGCAATGAGTTTTCATACACGTTTCAACAAACTTCAGAAGGACGTAATCTTGGCATAAGGAAAACACACCCGACCCAATTCACTCCACAGGTTAAGGCCATTCATGACTCCTCTGTTTACACTAGATAGTACGGGTGCCTTTGACTAGAATATATGCTGAGTACATATCAGGAATGAACTTTCAGAAGTAAAAGTGCTACAGATGTATATATGCAAAGCGTTTTACAAACGTGTACAAAGTATTTCGCCTCCTTGTCCAAAAGACCTTTTCAGATGAAGAAATGAATCATTGTAACCAGGTAAGTATGTTAAACACTGTAAGATAGCTGCTGTTTATGCAGCATGAATGCATGTAGTATCTCAGTGACCTGAATAATTCTGAGTATGCTTTTAAATCATTGTGGAATAAGACACCGTAATAATATTAATCATCTGTTTCTATCATAAGGACATTATGACACGATTTAAACGCAAATTACTCAGTTATATTAAGAAAACTGACTTTGGTAATTATTGAGAGAGAGAGAGAGAGAGAGAGAGAGAGAGAGAGAGAGAGAGAGAGAGAGAGAGAGAGAGAGAGAGAGAGCACCGATCTAACTTATTAAGAAATTATTTCGTGAATTTTACTGGAATTAATGTCTCATTTTAGTAGTGTTACACGATTTAAATTAATTCATGATAACTTTCATCATCATTACCACCTGTATTTCGTTCTCTTTGATTACTTTTCCGTATACAGCTATCTTCAAAGACTCACCAAAACAAACTCACACTGATGCATTCAGCACTATTTTGTGAATCATGAACCAAGTTCTTAATTTCGTTCCTGCCAGAATTGTATGCAGCAAGAGAATTTTTTTGGTAGTTTTTTTTTTTTTTCCTCGACCATAACACTCCTCAGTTTCTTTAGTGGTGCAGTTGGGGGACTGAGAGAGAGAGAGAGGAGAGAGAGAGAGAGAGAGAGAGAGAGAGAGAGAGAGAGAGAGAGAGAGAGGCTTCATACAAGCCTCAATTACCCAGAGAATGTATGCGGGAACTTTCCCACGAGAGTAGGCTATATTTAGGAGAGTGGCTGCATAAGGAACTGCTTCCCTTACGAGAAACATGCAGTTAATGTATTTCCCCTTTACGGGAAGGTACTTTAAAAATGTGGGAATATTACAAATTACACAGTTATATTTCTAAAAAAAAAAAAACTTGATTTTTCTGTGCTTTTCCCGGAAGTTTCTTAAATGAGTTCTCTAAGAAGTAAAATAATAACTATCCTGAGTCGTGGTTATCGTTTATGATCGCAAAAGTAATTATTACCTATATCCTTTTATTGAGTTTAGTAGACGGGTAAAATCCAATGGTTTTCCTTCGATATAAAACTAATAAAAGTAGTTTCTATTGAATGTAAGTAATGAATATGAAATATAGTGGTAAAATTAACATCATGTTTACGGACAGAATCTGCATTAGAATAGAAGAAAGGAAAACTGAGTTCAACATACGAAATTAGTCTGCTATAACTCGAAATCATTCAAACAAAATATCTTGAATTTTTTTTTTTTTGTGTTGACACAACAACCTTGCAACCGGATCCTTTCTGATTCCCCACATATTGTTTACGCAATAAAAGATTAAAAATATGTTGCGAAGGAATTTCATAGCAACTTTGAAGAATCATTTTTGAAAGCTTAAAAATTTGTTAGCTGAAAAATAATCATTCTTTCCAACCTGCAGGTTGGTCTGCTTTCACGATTTATAACACCAGCAGAGCACAATAACATTCAAGTCATTCTGTAGATTTATGTCAATAACTATCCGGTATACGTGAAGTATTTAGGGCTTCTGAAAAAAAACTTATACAGTATTATATGAATATAGTTATACTGACGACTATCCTTTAATTACGATACACAACTATCTTATGAATGCCGTGCATTAGTGTACCTCCAGTTTCATCTAAAAAGATTGTGTAAAATGATCTCTACTGAAGAACTTGGCTTCCTCACAGACACGTGCGGCCAACAGGAATTTCGTTATTTCCACCATGAAAAGATTTCTTGTGCTCGTCGCAGGAAAAAGTCGGGTGCACCTGAAGGGATTTATCGTTCAAAGGAATATAACTGAAAGTCTGTGACATTTGTCATGGGTAAATAATTTTTTTTTAAGTGAGTGAAGCGTAAACAAATATACTGTATATCAAAGATTATATCTATATTCACAAAATATTAGTCTTTTGGCTGTCATTTTTATAGGTTAACGTAAGATGTAGCAGGTGTATATTAAATTAACACTTCCATTATTTGACTTAACAAAACAAGATTCAGTGATATTCCTTTTAACTGTGTCGTTGCACGGGACCACAGGTCTTGCTTCACTCCTGTAAATGGGATGATCTAAATCTCTCATATGTACGAATAATGCATTCGATATTTGGCCAGTCCTCACAGAATATTGGTGTTGTTTGATTCATTGTGAAACTGATTTTCCAGTTTGTCCATAATATATTTTATCACACTTTTTACAAGGAATTTCATAGACGCAGACGGAAACATCTTTAGGAGAATTTTTTATTACTAAACTCTTAACATTAAAATTACTGAAAACAACATTTATGTTGAAAAGCTTTAAAATTCTAGGAATTTGTAAAAACCTTTCATTATACGGTAATTGGAGAATATTATGATTACTAAATTCAGGTTTGTTATTAGTTAAATAAAACGTTTTCCTGGCACTTTTCCATGCTACATCTACTGTACAAAGGTCCTTGGGTATTTAAGTTTCAAAGCAATATCATAAATAGTTTTAATCTCAGCATCAATGAACTGCTTCCTACAAACGCGTAAAAAAAAGACGGAGAATTTAACATTTTGATGATGACTGGAATAATAATGAACAACAAAGGCAATGTTAGTTGATTTTCGAAATACTGAAAAGGTGAAATTTCTATCATGTCTATGGACAGTTACATCAAGAAAATTCAAATTACAATTTCTTTCTTCCTCTACGGTGAATTTTATAGAAGGGACTAAATCATTTAGCTTAACCAGAAATTCCTGGATATTTTCGTGAACTGGTCAGATACAGAAACTATCATCCACATACCTAAACTATATAACTTTTCGGGGCAAAATTCTTGGTAAGAATTTTGTCTAAAAAAATTCCAGATAAGGGATTACCCATAGCCGTGCCGAACTTTTGTACAAAAAAAAAAAATCCCCATTAAAACAAAAAGGGTTTAAAATCAGAAGGACAGCTGTCCAGCAGCTGACCTTCGAGATGGCACTTAAAGATATCAGCCATAGTGCAACTCAAAGGACTCCCCATACCAACACCATCCGTCTGTACATATACTTCATCATTAAAGACGAAAGCTGTGTCCTTCACAGCAAGTTCCAACAATTTTCTAAAATCTGGTGAATTAAAATTATTAAAAGCGGAGTCAGGAGTGGGGAACAACCGATCAACAACTATTTGTATGGTCTCATTCACAGGGATGTTGGTGAATAGCGTTTCAACGTCTAAACTAGCCATGTACAAGTCAGAATCTTGTAGTATAATATTTTCTATGAATTTTAAGAAGTTAGACAAGTTATTAGGATTCTTTGTAAGTGGTTCATGCAAGGTGGCTAGGAATTTGGCTGTTTTGTAATTAGGAGTGGTATATGATGATAGAATGGGTCTTAGGGGGATACTAGATTTGTGGATTTTTGGTAGTCCATACATGACTCCAAAACTGGACCCCGTCTTGTTATGGGGAGTGCTTTGAGTTTCACTATGGCGGGTATCTTTATGTGCCATCTCGAGGTCAGCTGCTGGACAGCTGTCCTTCTGATTTTAAACCCCTTTACTACAGACGCTATGTTGACGACACCTTTGTCCTTTTCAAACGCCCACACCACGCAGACTCCTTTTTAGATTATACAAATAGTTTACACAACATCAACTTTACGCTAGAAAAAGAAAATAATAATAAACTCCCCTTTCTAGACACTGAAGTTTCCCGATCTTCTGAAGGTTTCAAAGTTAGTATTTATAGAAAACTTACTTTTACAGGTTTGGGCCTTAATTTTTATAGCTCCTGTGCATTTAATTTCAAGCTAAATTCCTTAACCACCCTTATCCTTCTTCTGACTGGTCCTCCTTCCGTAACGAAATTTCCTTCTTACAAAAATATTTTCAACAAAATTGTTTTCCCTTGACTTTATTCCAACATAAAATAAAGGACATTTTAAATAACCATTTTAGCCCTCCCTCTCCTTCCTTCGATGTTCCCAAATTAGAATACTACTTCTCCTTTCCTTTTGTGCATAACGGTGATTTTTTACATCTGAAGCAGATTATAACCAAACACTCCCCAGCTGTCAAGGTCAATATAATTTTGAAGAACCCCAAAAGTCTTGGTAGCCTTTTTAGACACAAGGAGCGAAGGAGCGTCTCCCTCCATTGATGCAGTGGGGCGTGGTGTACAAGTATACTTGCTATTGCAGTCCGCAACAGATTTATGTCGGAAGTATGCACCGGTTGCTCAAAGTGAGGGCAGATTGCCACAGTGGATTGAGCTATTGTACTGGTCTTAGGCTAGCAAAACCTGAAATGTCCAACATTAGGAATCATTCATTAATTTGTAAAAACCCAATAAACTATAAAAACCTTGAAACAGTGACCACGACACAGAACGAACACCTAAATATTTTAGAATCCTTGGTTATCAAGAAAATGGTTCCATCGCTCAATAGTCATTTAACTTCAACCCCCTTATACATAGCCTAGTACCCCTCCCCTATTCCTGTTTACTTCCTAACCTTGTTTACTTTTACCAAACTTTCATCCTCTGGACTTTACTTTGTTTTGTCATTGTCATTTTCAGTCGTTAAAGAATTTTAATTTCTTAGGCTCTGTTTTAAGTTTTAATTGGTGTTTTTGTATCTTTTAAGCCAGAAAAGATGGGATATGCGTGATCCCGAAGAGCAGCTACTAACAAATATGTCAATGATGAGCTGACTGTTCTTCCTATCCATACATCCTACTATATATATATATATATATATATATATATATATATATATATATATATATATATATATATATATATATATATATACACGCACACAAACACACACATATGTATGTGTGTATATATATATATATATATATATATATATATATATATATATATATATATATATATATATATATATACATATATATGTATGAATGTATATATTTATATACATATATATGTATGTATGTATATGTATATATATATATATATAATATATATATATATATATATATATATATATATATATACATATATATATGTATATAATATATATAATATATATATATATATATATATATATATATATATATATATATATATATGTGTGTGTGTGTGTATATATATATATATATATATATATATATATATATATATATATATATATATATATATATATATAAATATATATAAATAAATATATATATATATATATATATATATATATATATATATAAATATATATATATATATATATATATATATATATATATATATATATATATATATATATATGTGTGTGTGTGTGTGTGTGTGTGTGTGTGTATGTGTGTATGTGTATATATATATATATATATATATATATATATATATATATATATATATATATATATATATATATATATATATATATATATATATATATATATATATATATATATATATATATATATATATATATATATATATATATATATATATATATATATATTAGCTGGTCAATCCAGAGCTGCCTGGGAAAACTCTGAAGGACTCAAATCATCAATAACTATCCTTTTCGTGGACTACCACCATTAGTGCTACAGTTCTTCACTTTATGACTTATTATAAAAATAAAGTGTCACTATTATTATTATAATTTGCTAGCAGACCCTATTTTAAACAGGTTTTATTGAATATTATTGCCGCTTCAGCTGCATTTATTTTATAAAAGATTTTTTCTATTTTCCTTATTGTAGACTTCTCTTCTTTGGAGGTGCACGCTAACAGCTCGCCTATATTTGTCATTTCATGGGGGAAAAGTAAAAACTCTGGATTCTGCTTTTTATATTTTCTATACAGTTAGAATATTGTAACTGATACAGTTGCTTATACACTTGTTGCCACGACGTTTCGACAGACTCTTCTGTCATTCTCCAGCGGGAGTTAGTAGAGGACTGGCAAGTTGCATAGGTCCTTCCAAATTTATACACGGGCTTCAGCGGGTGGTCATGGACGGCGAATTTTGATTGGTTGCAGTCGGCGAGCTCCAAGCCACATTTCCGCGGCGAAACTCAAGCCTGACTGATCTTCGCAATCTGGGAATGTTACTTATTCCAGCGTTACCATTGGCCTGCTGTTGCATGACGTCATGCCGACTGAATTCATCGGTAGTTTGGCTGCAATTGGGCAGAGGATGAATGACGTCATTATTTCCTCTCTCTCTCTCGTAGTCGGGGGGTTGTCTCGAAGGGCGCCTTGCTCTTCAGGGGCATCTCCATTCTCAGGGTTGTCATGTTCAGGTATTTGTTAGATTTGGTGGTTGTTTGGCATTGCTCTTCTCAAATTCGTGGGTAGGAGCGATGCCTCCTGCGTCATGTTCATTGTGGGCTTTCTCTCGGCAATGAGGAGTGCCTCCAGCAGGCGCAGACGTCGAGGGTCGGCGGCTCTCCCGATTATATTTATATTTTGTATAATACTGTCGTGGGAGATGGAAATATTGTGGGTGGCACGGGCGTGGTTCATGATGGTACCTTCCTGGGCGTGGCAATATAAATGCATCTGTCAAAGAGGATCTGCTGCCACGCCCAGGAAGGTGCCATCATGAACCACGCCCGTGCCACCCACTATATTCCATCTCCCACGACAGTATTATATAAAAAATAAGTATAATCGAGGGAGCCGCCGACCCTCGACGTCTGCGCCTGCTGGAGGCACTCCTCATTGCTGACAGAAAGCCCACAATGAACATAAGGAAAATAGAAAAGTCTTCTATAAAATGAATGCAGCTGAAGCAGTAATAATATTTAATAAAACCTATTATTATTATTATTATTATTATTATTATTATTATTATTATTATTATTATTATTATTATTATTATTAATTTATATGCGACTGTACAGTTTTCTTATAACTATTAAGTTAAAATTAATGATTATTATTATTATTATTATTATTATTATTATTATTATTATTATTATTAATTTGTATGCGACTGTACAGTTTTCTTATAACTATTAACTTAAAATTACTGATTATATCATTATTATTATTATTATTATTATTATTATTATTATTATTATTATTATTATTATTATTATTATTATTATTATTATTATGCAAATCCACTATAAGGAAATCCATATGAGTCAGGCTCCCCTACCGTCCCAATCCCCTACCTACTCCGTCCCCACCAAAGGTGATCATGAATGCTAAGCATGCAGGGAAGTTTTGTTGCCAAACTTCCCATTAATTTATACCAAAATTCATTTAAACCAACTTTATAACAAAATACGTCACCGTAACGTTACGAAGCAGTCATTATAACGAATTCAGAAGGTAAAATCGAAGAAGGATGAGGATGGGGAGGGCTTTTCTTCCGTCCTGGTTCTACTCATCGAAATTATCGAAATCGTATATCTACTGATAAAATTTAACGATATGGGTTGCCAGCTTATAGGCATAGTATTGTATTTAGAATGAATTGTATCAAATCTTCTTCATTTTCTAATTTGACCCCAGGAGGCGGGGAACGTCTTTGGAAAGGAGGATTGAAAGGATTAGTATCCCTCTTTTAATACAAACACCTTTGTTAGGAGGTTTCACCCTTGCCAAAGGGCTCATCAGGTGGTTTTAGCCTTTCCCTGTTTTGACAATAAGGAAAGACATGGCACCACGACCTCCCTCCCACCCTCCCATCAAAGACCAAGACCAAACCAACCCCTACGTCAAGTGGCGTTGGAAACAGTCAATTCTTGCAGGAAGTTACAGCAGCTGCCAACTCTAACAGTGAAGGATTAAGCTGGACTTATGCCAGCACCCAAAAGGTGGGCAGAAATCCAGGTTCGATGACGGAGGCATTAACTTAACATGCTAGAGGTTGCCTATGGCTCGAACTGGTATACCCAACCTTAAGTTGGCTCAACTACTACAGATTTCCTTGAGGAGGTCTAGGCCAACAGACAAAAGGTGGGCAGAAACCCAGGTTCGATGACGGAGGCATTAACTTAACATGCTAGAGGTTGCCTATGTCTCGAACTGGTATACCCAACCTTAAGTTGGCTCAACTACTACAGATTTCCTTAAGGAGGTCTAGGCCAACAGGCAAAAGGTGGGCAGAAACCCAGGTTCGATAACGGAGGCATTAACGTAACATGCTAGAGGTTGCCCATGGCTCGAACTGGTATACCCAACCTTAAGTCGGCTCAACTACTACAGATTACCTTAAGGAGGTCTAGGCCAACATCCGAAAGGTGGGTAGAAATCCAGGTTCGATGACGGAGGCATTAACTTAACATGCTAGAGGTTGCCTATGGCTCGAACTGGTATATCCAACCTTAAGTTGGCTCAACTACTACAGATTTCCTTGAAGAGGTGTAGGCCAACAGACAAAAGGTGGGCAGAAATCCAGGTTTGATGACAGAGGCATTAACTTAACATGCTAGAGGTTGCCTACATCTCGAACTGGTATACCCAACCTTAAGTTGGCTCAACTACTACAGATTTCCTTAAGGAGGTCTAAGCCAACACCCAAAAGGAGGGCAGAAATCCAGGTTCGATGACGGAGGCATTAACTTAACATGCTAGAGGTTGCCTATGGCTCGAACTGGTATACCCAACCTTAAGTTGGCTCAACTACTACAGATTTCCTTAAGGAGGTCTAGGCCAACAGACAAAAGGTGGGCAGAAATCCAGGTTCGATGACGGAGGCATTAACTTAACATGCTAGAGGTTGCCTATGGCTCGAACTGGTATACCCAACCTTAAGTTGGCTCAACTACTACAGATTTCCTTAAGGAGGTCTAGGCCAACAGACAAAAGGTGGGCAGAAATCCAGGTTCGATGACGGAGGCATTAACTTAACATGCTAGAGGTTGCCTATGGCTCGAACTGGTATACCCAACCTTAAGTTGGCTCAACTACTACAGATTTCCTTAAGGAGGTCTAGGCCAACAGACAAAAGGTGGGCATCAATGATGGAGGCATTAACTTAACATGCTAGAGGTTGCCTATGGCTCAAACTGGTATACCCAACCTTAAGTTGGCTCAACTACTACAGATTTCCTTAAGGAGGTCTAGGCCAACAGACAAAAGGTGGGCAGAAATCCAGGTTTGATAACGGAGGCATTAACTTAACATGCTAGAGGTTGCCTGCGTCTCGAACTGGTATACCCAACCTTAAGTCGGCTCAACTACTACAGATTTCCTTAAGGAGGACTAGGCCAACAGGCAAAAGGTGGGCAGAAATCCAGGTTCGATGATGGAGGCATTAACTTAACATGCTAGAGGTTGCCTGCATCTCGAACTGGTATACCCAACCTTAAGTTGGCTCAACTACTACAGATTTCCTTAAGGAGGTCTAGGCCAACAGACAAAAGGTGGGCAGAAATCCAGGTTCGATGACGGAGGCATTAACTTAACATGCTAGAGGTTGCCTATGGCTCGAACTGGTATACCCAACCTTAAGTTGGCTCAACTACTACAGATTTCCTTAAGGAGGTCTAGGCCAACAGACAAAAGGTGGGCAGAAATCCAGGTTCGATGACGGAGGCATTAACTTAACATGCTAGAGGTTGCCTACATCTCGAACTGGTATGCCCAACCTTAAGTCGGCTCAACTACTACAGATTTCCTTAAGGAATCCTAGGCCAACACTCAAAAGGTGGGCAGAAATTCAGGTTCGATGACGGGGGCATTAACTTAACATGCTAGAGGTTGCCTACGTCTCAAACTGGTATGCCTAACCTTAAGTTGGCTCAACTGCTACAGATTTTCTTCAGGAGGCCTAGGCCAACACTCAAAAGGTGGCCAGAAATCCAGTTAGTAGAGCTTGTTGATGATGCGTTCAATATGACCAGCTGCTAGTCGAACTTGCTGGGCAGTACCAATGATGGTGATCAGATCTGATGCTTCAAACCTCCTGGGCATCTCTATGAGGGCGACACCACTCCTTTCAATGATCTCCTCCAGTGTCCTTCCTTGGACTCCATAGATGGCTCTGTGGAAGTTCCTCGGGATGTCCAGTTCAACAGTCATTTCTCCTTCCATTTCCTCCAGCCGCTTCATTTGAACCTTTTCGTCCCTGAATATTATACAGTTGTCCTCCTGGTCTTGTTGTGGAGGGACACATCGAGGTGTAGGTCTTGAAAGGCTTGAGAAGAATCTTCTGTCCATCTGAGGCTGATCAGGTTCAAGGTCGAAGATGATCAGTTTTCGTTCCGCTTTTCTTGCCTTTTGGGGCTCTTTGCACTCTTTGTCAGCCTTGTGGGCTTCTTTCCTGTCCTTTACAGTTACAATCTCAGGCAGTGGTTTGGGACTTGCAATCATCTTTCTGCTGAGTCTCACGTTTCTATTTCCTGGTCGTCTTTCACCGAGGTTTTCTTCTGTTTCTAAATTAGTTTCTTCAGGCAGACATTCTTTTTCAGTTTTCCTTTCTTCTTTTGATTCTTCCACTTCCTGACTCTCGACTTTATGTATTTGTTCCTTACTTTCTTCTATTACTTGATTTTCTATGTTCACTTTTTCTTCTTTAATTTCTTCTAATTCTGTTTCTACTGCATTTCCTGTTTCATTTTCAAGAAAGCTTGCCTTATTCTTAAATGCCTCTAACTCACTAACTAGGGCCTTGTACCTTTCATCTCTCACAAAGTCATTGATTTTAGCATCCATTAGTTCTTTCTTCAATCTTTGTTGCTCTTCAGACATCTCTTCAATAATTTGATCTTGTCCTTTCATAGCTTTCTGCAATTCCTCTTTCTCTTTCAGAAGTTGGGACTGCTTCTCAGTTTGGGCTCGGTTTTGTTCCTTAGCCCTTTCCAGTTCTCCTTTCAGCAGGTGAATCGATTGCTCCATGTCGTCGGTCTTGCTTCGATGTTGTTCAGTCTCAGCTTCCTTGCTGTCAATTTCCATCAGGAGCTGGTCCTTCATTTCGTGGAGATCATTGATGGTTTTTTTTGCCTTTTCCTTCTCCTCCTCCCTTTGCATCTGAAGGCTTTCATAGTCAGAGAAGACGAGGTCAGCCTCTGCTTCCAGTTCTTTGTTTAACTGTTGAAGATTATTGATTGTTTTCGCTGCTCTTTCAGTCACTGTTTTTCTGTCTTCTTGGGCAGCTCGAATCTTCTTAGAGAGACTGACGATCTCTGCCTTATGTTGGTTGTTTACTTCCTTGAGATCATTAATAGTTTTGGTCGAGTTTTCCATTTCTGCCTCTCTCTCCTTCTGGATGGCACTAATCTTATTGCAGAGGCGTCCAATCTCAGCTTCCAGCTCCTCCTTCCTTTTCTCGAAGCGACATTTTTCTTCCTCAAAATTCATTTCCATTTCCTGTTGTAGTTCTTTCCGGTTTTGTGGGTCACTTGTCTTTTCCATTAACTTTTCTTGATGGTCCTCCTCCTCTTCAGTTTCCTCCTCTTCAATTTCCTCCGTCTGATCAAGAGAACTATCCACAAACGACCAGTCTATTTCGCAGCCATTTTTCTCCTGTTCTGGATCAATTTCCTGCTTCGTATTACATAACAAGCTCAACAATAATACGATTCCTCCAATGGTCAAACACATACCAGAATACAAGCAGACATGACCAGCCTTTTTCTTCAAGAGAGTTTTAAGCAACTGGAAAAATCCAAGTTTGGGCTCGAATTTTTCCAGTTCCTTTTCCAGATTTTGGGCCATGATTTCGCACTGTTGCAGATCCTGTCTGGACTTCAAAAACCTTCCAACCCGAGGGCAGAAGGACAATATCCGACGAAGGACTGCAAAGGCCGAAGAGTCCGTGGCGTTCTCCTTCAAATTGATCGTAGTCCTTAATGTGGGTGATCCCTTAAGTGCGTCCAAACGTCCCTGGAGTTCTAAGACATACCGCTCGCAAACAATAAACTGGTGCAGAACACCGCTTTCACAACGAGCCAAGTGGTTCAGTGCTGTGGACAATACTGCGGGTAGAACGATAGCGATGAAGAATGGTTTTAGGCACACTGCTTTAAGCGCTGCGAAAAACATTTTGTAATGTCTGCACATAACAGGACCTGTCTCTACCTTTAGTTTCTGTTTCTGACACAGAGCCTCTTGGATTCTGGAGACGGCGTTCCCGGGTTCTGAGGATGCAATGGGTTCCAGGATTCTGAAGACACAATTCCCGGACTCTGAAGACGGGATTCCAGGATTCTGAGGATGCAATCCCGGATTGTAAAGACGTGATTCCCGGATTCTGAAGACAGCATTCCCGGATTCTGAGGACGGGATTCCCGGACATCCGTTTGTCTCCGATTCCAGGCTCCAGACAGACAGACACATTTGCGTGGAGCCACTCCGGGAACCCTATCATCCCGTTCCTTTCACCTCTGAAGCCTCGAGAATCTCCAAAGGCTCTTTCATATTCCTTTTGCCCAGAAGGCATCGTTGGTCTGATACTTCAGCCAATAAATACAAAAGATAAAAACTAAAAAAAAAAGAAAAATAAGAAAGATCCCTTCCTTGAAGCTGCCAGAATCTCACTGTTGGTTTCATGCCGATGAAACTTTCAGTTGTGTTTGCTTGTAATTTTTACCTATAGAGTATCCCTGCCAGTGTTATTTCTGTTAACACTTGGTGTATGATTTCTTCATAAAAAGAACCGAAAATATTTTCGGTTTTGTGCGTGTTGACGAAGCGTTGTAGTTTCCTTTGACGCTTTGACGCTTCTGAGGGAAAGTGTAGGCCGATGTCTGAATGACCTAAAATAAAAATTGTCGAAGTATGGTGATTTTTTAGTGGATTAAGTACTTGGATATGATGATGGTAATATCCGAAGGTACTTAGGAATTTGTATTTTATTGGCAAGGTATAATTAAGATAAGTCTGGCTTAAGATGAACACTGAAAAAAATGAGGCAATTCCGTCACCAGTCATTTTTTAATGAGGGGGTATGTGTGTCACAGAGGCATTTGGTCTGTTACAGATCTTTTCAATGGGGAGGACTGTAAATCTCATTTAAACCGATATAGGTTTTCAATGTTGATTTTATTGAGGTGATAAACAATTATTATATTAATAATTCTCATAATTTATGATCAAAATATATGTAAATTCTGATCTAAAATTTATATTTTACGGGATTTGGATTTATTGTTGTAGATTAACCTTATGTCTGACAGCACCTGGAAGAAAAGGTGGAGCACCAGGCGAAAAATGAGAATAAACCCAGAAAACTGAAGGAAAGGTGAGGTAAAAAGGAAAATTCCATTTGTTTTGTCTGTGTTTTTGTATGTCTGTCACAGGGTATGGTTTTGATTTTGAGTTATAAACCTTTCTGGGATGATATAAAGGCCGTGTGCCACAGTTTGTCTGGTTCTATCAAGCAGTTCGGATTTTTATAGTGGACAAACAAATATACAAGCTTTCACTTATATATATATATATATATATATATATATATATATATATATATATATATATATATATATATATATATATATATATATATATATATATATATATATATACACACACATATATATATACACGAATGTACACCGCTGTATTGCTTATTTTCTTAATAATTCAGAAATTTCCTATTTGACCTTGGGGGTGGATAGGGTATAGCAACCAGAATAGGGAGTGATAGGGGATTTTTAGGAGTTGTCCTGCTTTCCGATACTTAATAAGACACCTGGTAAAACACCTGGGAAGGATAATGACTGTTCCTTTTTAGCTAAGCCACAACCCTATTTAAACTCTTTTGTACTTTCAAATTTCTACTGAAAGATCTGCTCTCTCATCCACAGGTAGAGGCCGCTTCCGTCTCCGCAAGCCAAGCCTGCGGAAAATTCTCTGACATGAAAAGGGCAAGACGACAGAAGCTGTCAGTTATTCTGCCTGTGTCCGCTAAGGGTTCTGTTCGTCTGAGGATCGAGATGCGAGCCAGAAGGCAATCATTTCCTACACACTTGGGGAACTTTGACCTTTGAACCAGACGTCATTACGAGATAGTTAATGTCTACCTCACCTGGAGAATCTTCTATCCAATCATCATAAAGAAGCAAAGTACGATACAACCTGCGATTCGAGAGTTAGTTCTAACCCAGTGTAACTCTTTCTCTAACTCATTATCTCTCTTTCTCACAATTCGTAATTTAATTCAATCCTTTGTCCTTTGACTTTGCAACAGCGTATTTATCAGTACCAGTGTGCGTTCCTTTCTAGAAGTGCAAAGAGTGACGCCACTCCCTTGTTAGAAGTGATTAGAGTAATGGAATCCATTTTATTTGTGTACTAATTCGTCCTGAAAGAGATCTTATATTATTATTATTAGTTTCATCTGGAATTATCTCACTTCCAGAAGGTGTGTCAGTGTCATTTCCAAGTAGATGTTTCTCCTATGTTC
>JANJGK010000017.1:5515561-5525561 GCA_039081455.1 Macrobrachium rosenbergii | reverse complement strand
ATCATGGATGAAAGTCATTCTCTGCATTAATATGACTTGTCAACACAAGCTCTGAATATTCATGACTGAACAAAGAGAAAAAGTAGTCCATGTTTATGCCGGGCCATAGTTCATTTCGCGTGAGGTGAGTCAACACTGGAGGAAAATATTTGCAAATGGCGAATTACAATGTCAGCAGCTGGTTTTAATGACAGTTGTTTTTTTATCACAGAAAGAGAGAGGGAAAATTCGAGTAATTTACATATAATGGATCTCGATTTGAAATGATGTTTTGATCCCAATAAAGGGTCGCGCTTTTTTTGATACGCCTGTCACTACATCGCAACTACTTCAAATTTCTTGCACTTGGATCTTCAGGCTTTGTAGTGACAAGCGTATCCAAAAAAGCGCGAAGAATTCGAGAAGTTAAGAGGGCATTGTGGCTATTACAACTACATATGTATCTAGTAAAACGTGACCAGTAGGTTCTACACACACGCAGATATATATATATATATATATATATATATATATATATATATATATATATATATATATATATATATATATATATATATATATATATATATATATATATATATGTGTGTGTGTGTGTGTGTGTGTGTGTGTGTGTGTGTGTGTGTGTGTAGTTCCTCGTTGGGCTAGTGGGTTCCGTTCTCAGCTAGCACTCTGCTGGCCGCGAGTTCGAAGAATTAGAGGAATTTATTTCTGGTGATAGAAATTCATTTCTCATCATAATGTGGTTCGGATTCCACAATCAGCTGTAGGTCCCGTTGCTAGGTAACCAATTGGTTCTTAGCCACGTAAAATAAATCTAATCCTTCGGGCCAGCCCTAGGAGAGCTGTTAGTCAGCTCAGTGGTCTGGTTAAACCAAGATATACTTAACTTTTTTATGTATGTGTATACATATATACATATATATATATATATATATATATATATATATATATATATATATATATATATACATATATATATATACTCGTATAGAGAGAGAGAGAGAGAGAGAGAGAGAGAGGAATCAAAAAGACTAGTCAAAGGCAATTCTTTGGTAATATCAGTTTAAATCAAAGTAATTAGCATCCGGAGATGTATCTCATACTTTTAAGAGTTTGCAATATGATTTCTTTCAGCATCTGGCTCTTTCTTTGCACTTTACTTGGTTTTCTCTTTCCTGTCTGCATTAGCGCAGCCCTAAGACAATCCTTCTACCCTTAAACACGATAAAAATTAAGGAAGTTCCTTCCGATGATGTGTTAACCTATACAGTGGATGTAGAGGAAAAGTTCTCATTTGATATCTGTTGGGATGTTGCCACATACTAAAGCGTGCCTAAATTCACATTAAGCTTTCACTTCTTTCTTTCTTTAAATTATCTGCTGAAAACCCTTATAGACCGATTCAAAAGACTTTAAATCCAAGAGGCCTCCAAAGGGATATTCGCCTGCAGGGAGAGACATGTTATAAGAAAAGGCGATAGGTAAATTCATGTGAAGATACGAAAAATAAAACCGACAAAGGTGAATTCAGGAGACGTCAGCAGAAAGCAGGGATGAATTTGCTCCTACGATTTCAATACAACACCATTTTCCTTGGGAAATTTTAATCTAGCGTTACGGGTTTTGCTTCGATATTGATATCGCTTGAATAAATTGCTGGCCTATTGTTACGTGACCGAAATTTTATGGAAAAAACGGAAGCAATTGCTACTATTCCTTGATGATAGTATTACTATACATATTGATTTTAAATCATCATAATATCTAATGTCACTGTGAGGCGACATATTCCGTCGCCAGTTTTACTCGAGTCATTCAAGAGATTCGTTTTATTACTGAAGTTCCAGCATTGGACAAGGTTCTCTTCTGAACTTGCGCGTTTTACAGTTCGGTCTTGGGGAAGTTCTTTACGACCGCCATTATGTCGTAAAGTCGTTATTTATTTCGGAACAGGTAATTAGCGAGAGCAATTGCCAATTGATTTTCGTGAGCCCAGTGCCATGTCTGACTTTCCACGTAGAGGGCGGGTGACCCTAGCTGAAAGACCTATCAGCGCTTGACCTTGACGATGGAATGGAGGCGCCGACCCTGAAACGTGATCTGGCCTTGTTATCTAACACGAAGGGGCCAATTTTATTTAATGGGTTTGCTGAAGTCATTACGAAACTTCATATGAAAAAAATATACATGATAGCGGTCAATTTATTTACAATATTAACAACGGTTTTGATGAATTCTGTACATTATTATAAGGGTTTTCATAACGGCTAATTTACTGGCAACGTTAACAAAGTAAATGGCAAAAATAGTTGCTTGCGTGACAGGATCTAAAGGGAATCTCATGTGGTATTTGAAGGTATTATCGCTCTGAATTAGTAATGGAATAAATAAGGGAATGTCACGAGAGATTGACCTCCAACCATCATTATTCCAGACGTCAATTCTCACTAATGAGGTATTCCATAATTCAGCCTTACTGGTTTATTGGTACCCACTTATAATGATGGTCCATTTTCAACCATGACGTCACTAAAAAAAGTATACCAACAAGCTTTTGTCTCAAACTTTATAACCGTAAAATATGAATTATTACAAAATATATGGACAATATTCACAACACCGCTTCTTTCAATAGAAACTGGAAAATATTTTAGTTCCAGCGTCAATATTACTTCTTGATCATTTATGAATGTCATTCAACCTACTGCTCAGAGTAAACGATCTCTCTCTCTCTCTCTCTCTCTCTCTCTCTCTCTCTCTCTCTCTCTCTCTCTCTCTCTCTCTCTCTCTTAACTTTTCACTCAGCATGAAAAAAAATCCCACTCAACAGCGTTCTGTGTTGGAACCTTTTACCTCTTTCCGAGTACATTAATGTCATCCCTTGTGATAATTTTACTTAATTTTCTCCATTTTAGAGAAAAAAATTGACGTAGGCATCGCTGAATATTTGAATCTAATGCTAGTTACGATTTAAACAGAGAGAGAGAGAGAGAGAGAGAGAGAGAGAGAGAGAGAGAGAGAGAGAGAGAGAGAGAGAGAGAGAGAGAGAGAGAGAGAGAGGTTAAGCCAAAATAAGAAATATGTTACTTGGTTTTATATTCAAAGGTTTTAGCATCTGATTCTCTTATATCCTTTCTGATGCATACGAAAGCATATAATATTAACATTTTCCATTTGTTCATTTTAATAATAAATGTGCATAAGTGCAACATCACTTTGAACCTACAAAGTAGACTTTCGCAAGAGAAAAGTTTCGAAAATAGTTTTCTACCTCTCTCCTGCCATGTAAGAAAAATGTAAATTCATTTTCCAGTAATGAGACAGATGACACTGGGGTTGTCAATCTTGTCTTATTTCTGATCTGATCTGACATAGGTAGAATTTAACGTTTTATACACTTTTTGTTATAAAACAATATGAGTGAACACTAACAGACAATTAGGTAATTCTTAAATACTATTACAACTCTGTTGTTCGACGTTAGTTTAAGAAACAAATTTATGAGAGAGGAGATCATAGTGAAAACTGATGACTAATATCTTATTAATTTACTTTATTCAACCTCATGCACTTAATTAACTCTATGTTGTTTTATATAGTTAATTTCCTCATTCTCTAATTTCCTTGTTTTGCAAATACCTGTATTTAAAAGCGTCTAAAATATATGCTAAAAGCAAAAATTTTATATGAAGATTGCACAACGGTTACCAGAATAAAATTTATTTGGCGTTTCACAACTTTCCATCTAGTGGGAATTTTCCCTAAAATAAACAAGTATGTTCTGGCATACTTTCCCATCTAAACGTATTTCCAATATTTATTTTTATTTTGTAGCATTTCTGATAAGTAATGCAACATTTGAAGTCATAAAAAAAGTTGAGGATATTTGGAATTCTTTAGAAAGATGTTTCACAATGGCGAAAATCTGTAGATTTCCTCATGTTTGAGATGTTGTTAATGGTTTGTTCAACTGATATATATATATATATATATATATATATATATATATATATATATATATATATATATATATATATAAATATATATATATATATATATATATATATATATATATATATATATATATATATATATATATATATATATATATATATATATATATATGTGTGTGTGTGTGTGTGTGTGTGTGTGTGTGTGTGTGTGTGTGTGTGTGTGTGTGTGTAGGGTCTCTCAGTAAAATGTATACAAATTTCAACAGCATATAACTCAAACAATTTTTTTTCTTTTCAGATCTTACTCATAAGAATAGATGATGGGGTCAATAATTAGCTTTGAACATAGAAAATTCATCTTAAAATGCCAGTGGAAGTATGAAATCACAGCTAAAACCCAGAGACAGTACAAAACAGAATTTCAGTCAGATCCACCTACGCACTTAACTATCACACGAATCATTAATTAATAAGTTTGAATCTGATGGAACTGTGCAAAATCTACACAAGAACCGTTCTGGAAGACCGCGATATCAACCAGCCCCAGAAAACAAGAAAGGGTACTGAGAAGTTTCCAGAAAAGTCCGAGAAAATCTTGCGGCAAGCAAGCCGAGACGTGGGGATTTCAAGAGCATCTGCCCATTGCATTTTAAGGAGCAATGCTCTATTCTTCCGTCTGGATCATCGTCAATGATAGCATGGATCAATGTAGGGATATGACTTTTCCATTTCCAGGACCAGAACAGTTCTTGTGCACATTCTGCACAGTCCCAGCAGATTCAAACTTATTCATGATTCGTGAGATAGTTACTTGCGTAGGTGGATCTGACTGAAACTCTGTTTTGTACTGTTTCTGAAGTTCAGCTGTGTTTTCATATTCCCATAGCATTTTAAGATGAATTTCCATAATTCAAAGCTATGGAAATTCATCCATCATCTACTTTTATGAGTAAGATCTGAAAAGAAAAAAAATTTATTTGAGTAATCTGCTGTGGAAGCGTGTATACATTTTAATGAGACACCTTGTGTATATACATATACAGTATATATATATATATATATATATATATATATATATATATATATATATATATATATATATATATATATATATATATATATATGTGTGTGTGTGTGTGTGTGTGTGTGTGTGTGTGTGTGTGTATGTATGTATGTATACATATATACAGTGAGAGAGAGAGAGAGAGAGATTGTTAACACTTTCTCCTGTACGTTCAGCATCACTATCAATGTACATTCTATATTCGGCGAGGAAGCATATTATAAGGGGAGAGAGAGAGAGAGAGAGATTGTTAACACTTTCTCCTGTACGTTCAGCATCACAATCAATGTACATTCTATATTCGGCGAGGAAGCATATTATAAGGGAGACTAATAAACGTCAGACATCTTTACTGGCCACTCTCCAAATACAGTACTTAAAAATTCCATCCAAACGATTTCTAAGGAGGTCATTCTATGATCCTGCGTCCGTTTATTGGTCTGGAGTCGTATACGTATCACAATCCGATACCATTTTGATAAAGCCTGATAGGCAACTTACTGTTTTGGAATATCTTGACTCCTTTCCATAGACTTTAGCTCAAGTAAGGACGTGAGGGTTAATTTTAAAATGCATTATACAACAATGTAATGAATTATTTTTTATACAACAATACAACGGATTGTATGAAGACTATACTCAGTGAATTACATGATAACAGAGATATCTCAAAAAATTAAAATATCTCAAAACAACTGAGAGACCTAAATATTGATAACTGTTCTCCTTTTGCCTATTCTTTCTCTCATTCTCCATCTTCCTATTCCCATTCTCTCTCTCTTTTTTTGATTCACGAAAAATGGAAAAGACTTTTTATCACCAATTATATCTGTAACCTCTTTTTAACTTCAGAACTGCTGTTCGTTTTATGTTATGTCTTATGAGAACTTTTACTTTTATTTTACTTGCGGAATTAGATCGTAGAATTAAAAAATGATGAATTCCTGAGAGAAATTGAATGTAAACTTTAGAAGATAAAAGATTGTAACTGACTGAGTAAATATTGAAGAATTTACCAGGTATTGCTTTGAGATATTTATATGTGAATATCTTTTTTTCTCTTTAAATATAAACAATGAGAGAGCAATTTTTCACAATAAAAGATGTATCTGTTTATTTACTTATATAGGGTTTCTCTTCTGAGCATGATTTATCTGCTTTTACCTTTTAATGGACGTTGATATTTGCAAGGGGCATTACTGTAATGTAAGATGGGAAAATAACATAGAGTTAAGTCATTTTAAAGGTTAAAAAACTACCCAAAAGTGTGAATGCAGTTTCAATATATACTTCCGTGAGCGCAATTAAACCCAAGAGAGGCTTATTATACTTCTCTTTAATAATCATCTACATCAGTTGATACTCTTCCTGATGATTCATTTTATCTAATCTTCGCCTCGTGTCCCTAGCGGCTACTGCATATCTTGAATAACCATCTATATCAAATCATAGGCTTCACGATGAGTCCTGACCGTTGTCTTTGTCAGGAGAGGGGAACAATCATCACTTGGAGACACTCGTGTTACTCCAAGTCATCCAGGTGCCAAGGCTCTATTTCCATAATTGACGACATCTCACGGCGCCGTGTGTCTGTCTCTCGTCAATCACAGACAAGGATTCATTAAAGGAAGACCTTCATTGGCTGCAGCCGGGTGATATGGGAACGCTTGTTTATTGGCTATTAATGCATTATGCGAGGTCGTAAGGTACAAGGCTAATCTACCTCATTAAATAAGAGCAATGTTGGATATATTATTTTTTTGCTTCTGATACGTGATTGCAAGATGTTTTTACAAATGTAATAAATATGCAGTCACAAAAAACGTAAAATATGTAAAAAGCATTAAATATTAGGTAAATACACAAACTAAGGTAGTGTAATGAAAGGGGGCCACTGTAATTTATAGCAAACTTCTAGATGTGTTTGAGGAAATGAAAGTGAAATCCAGTACGCACTGAATAACAAAACGATAGAAGCAATATAATGATAGTCTTCGAGTCTTCATTGAAAAACTGTATTCCCCATTTCTTAGTAAATTTTACTCTGCACAGTTCAATGAAAATACAAATTTTCTTACTTGGCATAGACACATACGCATATATATATATATATACATATATATATATATATATATATATATATATATATATATATATATATATATATATATATATATATATATATATATATGCGTGTGTGTGTGTGTGTGTGTGTGTGTGTGTGTGTGTGTGTGTTTATGTGTGTGCTTAATTTTACAAATCACTTCAAAAAATGCTCATTATTTTCAGGTATCGGGTATACAAATATGAGGGTTTGTAACAATTCGAATATAGGCCCACTTACTCCTCTCTCTCTTTCTCAAGTACATACGTACACAGACATACAGGTGCAAGCACATAATATGTTTGCGCATATAATACTTGCGGATACGGCCACCAGTTCTTGTTGACATGCGCCTCTGTTTGTGCACAGAGCAAGAAACACTTGAATAATTATTTATAATTTTTGATTACAAACATCTGACCATTACTGCACGGTGGAATATGCATAAAATACCTGGCCCTCTGCTGAAGGGGCCTCCAGGGATACTTGGAAAAGGAGTGTACTTAGCTGACGTTAAATGAGAACTTTTTAGGACAACGTGTTCAGGGAACTACCTTTTTATAGTTAGAATGTTTTCAAGTGTTTTCTTTCATTCTAGGTAGTTCAACCGGAATTCATTCTTACAAATGTAGGTGTGGTCAGTGGAGGTGTAAATTCAATAAAACCTTAATATAAAAACAGACTCACAATTCTTGTGCTGTTACAGTAAGTCCTACACGTTGATAATATCAATGTTATGCTCACTAGCTCTGCGTGGGAGATTGAGACTGGCAATGCTTAAAGTTGGTGCAGGATGCGTTCAAAATGATGAAATGAATGCGTTCAAACGATAGCATTAATTTATTATCTTTTCCCAATTCCTTCCTCCCTTGCAATATTAAAATGTTGCACATGGAGATAACCCAACGAAAATAAGACCCGAGAAAATGTTTTCACTAAAGCTACTTTTCCTTGGTCCATGAAACAAAAAACAAATGCAAGTTACTTTTCAAATGCATACCCAAACCATAATGTATGTATATAGAATAAGGACTTTTCCCTTCAGAACTTTGGATTATAATATTAAATACTGACAACAGCTTTAGAAATAGCTCATACCAACCTCTACAACTTTTTTCAGAACACAGACTTTAAGAATTAAGTGGGAAGGACCAGCGGAAATACCCACTCTAAATAAAAGTAATTACAGAGAGAGAGAGAGAGAGAGAGAGAGAGAGAGAGAGAGAGAGAGAGAGAGAGAGAGAGAGAGATTTCGTGATTAGTGATCACTTATTCTAATATAACTACATCTTATTCATTATTTTCTTGCGTAATAGGTTTTCAGATTCAGTGTATTACATAGTTCCTATATGCCTGAATTTGTTCCTTCGTAAATATATCATAATATCTGCGGAGTTACTTGCGACTGGCTCTATTTGAGGCTCTCAATTGTCACATGCGTTCACGAAAACAACTCACGAATACACACATACTCTGATACACGCACGCACGCACAAACACACACACACACACACACACACACACACACACACACACACACACACACACACATATATATATATATATATATATATATATATATATATATATATATATACATATATATATATATATATATATATATATATATATATATATATATATATATATATATATATATATATATATATATATATATATATATATATATATATATATATATATATATATATATATATATATATATATATATATATATATATATATATATATATATATGTGTGTGTGTGTGTGTGTGTGTGTGTGTGTGTGTGTGCGCGCGTGTGTGTGCGCGTGTGTCTGCGTTCCTATGTCTGTGCGTGTATAGTTAAGAAAGTGGTCAAAGTAGAAAACATTATAATAACGATCTGAGTCTGCATGAGAACGTGCTTTTGTAAAAGACAATCCAAGGCCCAATAATTACAGAAGAGTGATGAGTGCAAACAGACAGAGTAACTGAGGCTATAATAAACCTCCAGGACCTGTCCTACTAGTTGGAATATTTGCGGTGTGAGTGCTAACATTCAGCTGGCCCTGGAAAGAAATTGGCACTCCCCAAGCAATTTATGACCCTGGCACTGACAAAGTAAACGCCGGAACGGACGGCCGCCTCTAATTCTCTCTGCAGCTGAAAAATGCCACTGAAGAAGACTACATTTTCCTAATCTATTTTCTTAATGCAAATGAGGTTGGAATGGATAACTTAATTCTTTAAGTAACTAGAGGTCAGAGACAGACAGGAAAAATTAAAATGGAACGATAAAGCGCTGTTTCTAACTTCAAATGGGTAATTAATCAGACTCTGTGGGCGTAATTAAATCGCCTGGAAGAATATAAGTACGGAGAAAATCTTTGGAAAATCTTTGGAAAACATAGACTGATTACTAAATTCTACATATGAATTATGAGAAGTTGCAGCGCCACTGTACTTTGGAGAACGCTCCCAAAGAGCAGGGTACCCGGATTTCTTATGTTCTAGGGAACAATAGCTAGAATAATATCTGTATGAAAGATACGAAGACAGGAAGAGAGAGCACCGAGAGGGAGGTAAAAGCCGGGTAGTTCATCGAGAGAAATGTTTTTAAAACAAGGCTGGAAACATTTTTCACTAAAATACGTAGCAGCATAAATTATATTAAAGAGAATCCAGCTAGTATAGAGAAAAAAACAGTTAAATTAAACTAATTATTAAAGAAAATGAAACTCTACGAATTATTCATTTTCCTTCCATTTGAACTAAGGGATTCATAATTCAATGACTCAGCTATTTAACGGTAAAAAAGGTACTTCAAGCTACGTAAGGTAACGCATTAATGTTCATGTTAATTCTCCAGTTCTACCTCTACGATTAGGCTTCACGAC
>JANJGK010000017.1:5505561-5513061 GCA_039081455.1 Macrobrachium rosenbergii | reverse complement strand
ATTGCTTATCAGTTTTTTATCTTTGATTTTAGCCTGGATGATGAGACATTGGTCTCGAAACGTCGCTGTATAAGGAATAAAGTGAATTATGTTTCATGCTGTCTACTTCCACGCCGCCTGGTTTTATATATATATATATATATATATATATATATATATATATATATATATATATATATATATATATATATATATATATATATATATATATATATATGTGTGTGTGTGTGTGTGTGTGTGTGTGTATAAAACGCAAAAAGATTTTCCATATTACTTTACTTTTTGTACCTTTATTCCAAGTACCATTGCGTTTCGACTGAATCTTATGTATCTCGAATTTAAACTCATAACACACCCAAACAACGTCTCCTTTTTATTACGTAAACATTTTTTTTTCTTCACGTCAGCCTGAAGTGAAAGCACCTTTATCACATATAAGAGGAAATTCTGTAGCGTCTAGGAAGCGAGTTATGAGGGCTTGAAAGTTCAACCTTATGTCAAAACTTTTTCCATTTCTTGCCTTGATAAAGGAATTCTGTCTACATTCCCTTACAAGTTCCTATTTATATTTTCTGGAGCAGACCCTACTATTATACACACACACACACACACACATATATATATATATATATATATATATATACATATACATATACTGTATATGAATTCGTGATTTCCATATTGCAAAACTTACATAATTACATACAAATATATCCTGTTCGTAACATGCGGCAACGCCCGACAAAAGATTTTGAGTTTCTGAAAAAAAAAATTTTCATTGCCTCTTCTGATGGAAAGACTTTTCCTGCTCCCCCTGTTTCAGTTTCAAGCCCCTCCCCCTCTCTTTTCACCCACACCCCCACCCAAACCTACCCACCCACCCAACCCGCCTACCTTTAACTTAAAGCGCCTTTGTTGTAAGAATATTGAACTTCCATCACAATGGAGAACGTGGGACTGAAAAAGGTTTGTGATTTTTTATCTATTTTTTTATATTTATTTCCATTTTCATGAACTAAAGTCACTGGACTTTGACTATATAAAAAAACGGAAGATAATACCGTTCATTTTGAATAGTTTTGGTTTGTTCAGTAAGCTTACATGTAATGACAAGGGAATTCTACAATGTCAGTTTTTTTAAGTAAATAGAGACTGTAGAAAAATCAAGCAATATGGAACACTTAAGGGGAGTTTTTAAAGTATGGATCTTACGGCTTTGTAGTGACGTATCCAAAAAAGTGCGAAGAATTCGAGAAGTTAAGAGGGCATTGTGGCTATTACAATTACTTATGTATCTGGTAAAAAGTGACCAGTAGATTCTATGCATACACACACATACATACATATATATATATATATATATATATATATATATATATATATATATATATATATATATATATATATATATATATATATATATATATATATATATATATATATATATATATATACACACACACATATATATATGTGTGTGTGCATAAACATATGTATATATATAAATACTATCCCTGAATTTAATAGTTTTTCTCTCAAGTACTCTATCAAATATCGAACCCTATATACCCTTACAAATTAGGAATATGGAGAACCTTTACTTACTTATTTATAAGATAGTGATCACTTAGTTTTCATTACCGAATCGTCAGTTCACCTAAAATCAAAATAACAGGAACCATTAGAGCAGTGATTCTTCAACTGGGGGTGCGCCCCCCCAAGGGGGGCGCCAGAAGCTTCCAAGGGGGGCGCAAGCAGAGTTGCCAGATGGTGCCTATTATTTTTTTAATTTGTGATGTTAATTACAAGATTGCCAAAAACGTTATCACTGCTTCCATATATTTCCTAATTATTATCTCGAAACATGCCAAAAATTCAAAATATAAGTCAATTTTAATTTCAAATCTTGTTTATGAATTGTCTTTTATTGTTATGATACGTATGATAGCATACAAATAGACAACATATTGTGTATAGATTATAGTTGGCAAAAATTTTAGTGGTAGGGTGCGCAGAGGGGGGCGCAAGGCGAAAAAGTTTAAGAACCACTGCATTAAAGAAAACTGAAGTTAAACGGGACTAAAAGTATTGACTATAAAAAAAAAACATTTATCATATAATGCTTGTAAATTTTTCTGAAATCGTCAAAAAAATGCAATAGTTTCAGTAATACTCCACCACTACTTTACAAATTTTAGCGTTGCTTAGTGCTATGCGACTTCTTGTAGCTTGTAATCTGGGAAGTTTCTCGAAAAAGTGACACGAGTTTTCCGCTTAAAGTTAAAAGAGTTTCCTAATTAGAGCTGAAACAAGATTCCCTCTCCGTGAAAGAGATTTTAACTTGCGATTTCGTTGTATAATTCGAGAGTCATTCATTAAAAAAAAAAAAGTTACACGTACGTGCTGAAGTATCTTCTTTGATTTTCGTGATTCTTTTAATGTTTACTTCTGATTTAACACCTTAAATAAATGTCGCCTATTGCACAAAAATATAAATATACACACGCATATATTCAAACACGGGCACAAACACAAACTCACAAACATACACACACACATACACATGCGTGTATGTATGTATGTATGTATGTATGTATGTATGTATGTATGTATGTATGTATGTATGTATGTATGTATAGCCAGCCGTCTACAGCGTATCGTCACAATCATACACGTATTATAATCCATTAAATGTAACAACACCAGTTTTGCGCTATGAATGATGACCCCGGAACAAATTTTATAATAAAAAATTTAATAAAATTTTCTGTTTCACCTCATTATTGCCTACTGTACTGTTTTGTTTTAAATTAGTTATCTTGACAGGATCATGCAAACCATTATTACGAGACTGGTGTTTTGAAGTTCAGGGCTGTGCTGACTTTGACTAATGGTTTGGATATCAGGATCTCTTATATTTAGGTCGTTCTTGGAGAAAATGCTTCATCGGGGCTTCACGTTCCGTCGAAAACCAAAAGAGATTAAAACGCCTTTGAAATATTGGTTGACAAATATAGATACGAGTATAATAATGACTGATGGGAAGCCATCATTCTATCTTTCATAGTAGAATATAAAACATTCGATTCATTTAAATAGGACGTCATTTTTACTTTAACTCATTAAAATATTAAGATTTTTAACGTTTAGAATCGGTTGTGAGTTGCATTTTACTCACAATCTGCCAAATGTAAGTGCATTTCAATTCCATATCGATCATATTACGGAACCTATTACACTTGCTGTTATACTAAATTACAATTGAATAGTTTTCGTCTTTCTGTCAATAATTAGTCTAACTGAGAAATTCCGAGAATAGCAACAGTGTTTCTCTCGATCTGTCTTGAACATGCTTGTTCCCTTTTTCACTTTAACGAATCTATTTTGAAGAATAGTGACTGATTCGGAACAAGACGTGAAGTATTAAATTGGGGGATTCAGAGATTGCCAGGTTATAACTACCTATCAAAAAATTAATATCCCCCATATCGTGTATTATTATTATTATTATTATTATTATTATTATTATTATTATTATTATTATTATTATTATTATTATTATTATTATTATTATTATTCAGAAAATTAACCCTACTCATATGGAACAAAGAAATTCAAACTTTCGGAGAATATGGTGCTCATTTGAAAGAAGTAACAAAAGATAACAGGAAATACAGACAGATCAACTATCAGAAAAGAAAAAAATGAATGAGAAAATTAATAAATAAACAGATAAAACTATGAACAAATTAGTAATATTAGTATTGATACGTTGTGGTATACAAAAGAACGAGAAGAGAGGATGTTGTAATTGTGTAGTGGTCCAAGATCTGAATATACAAAAGCAAGAAAAAACTTGAAATATTAATGAACCCAAGAGTTAGTGTCAGCTCCTGATAAAGGACCTACAATATTTCATCTCACGAGAGGAACAATAATGGCCTTGGAGATCCTTGACACTGTTCCTGTACTATTCGTAATTTCCCTGTTGATTAAACGATGGCGACAGCTCAATAAGAGCGTAATTTGTTCTCCTAATGGCACTGATAAGTTGGTATCATATCGCAACTTCTTACCGACTAATTAGGCCCATGATTCCTCAATTTCCATGTGAATTGGCGTAACAGATGGTATTATTTGATAAGATGATGCAATTCAATTAAGTGTGTTTAGTTCATCGGAATTTGCTTAGATTTCAACTTATGATAACACACTAAACGTGTGTGTGTATATATATATATATATATATATATATATATATATATATATATATATATATATATATATATATATATATATATATATATATATATATATATATATATATATATATATATATATATATATATTTATATATATAGTATATATATATATATATATATATATATATATATATATATATATATATATATATATATATATATATATATATATATATATATACGAGTATATATATATATATATATATATATATATATATATATATATATATATGTATGTATGTATGTATGTATGTATGTATGTATGTATGTATGTATGTATGTATGTATGTATGTATGTATGTATATGTATATGTATATGTATATGTATATGTATATGTATATGTATATGTATATATATGTGTGTGTGTGGATGTACGTACGTGTATGTGAATAATGAAAAATTATATTTCAAAACTAAAGAGACCTAGAATTAATATAGCTTCCAATATATAAATAAACCAGCGGCTCATTATCTAGAACCATTCTATGACAGATTCAGTTTTTTTTTCTCTTTTAAGCGCAGGAAACCAATCCACTCATGAAAGTCATGCGAAACTGACGTCATTCCTATTTAGCAAAACGATTGTGGAAACAATGAATAGACGGGCATGAGGTGATGAAAGGTAATAGGGTAAAGACCACCGTAGCGGATGAGCAAGCAAAGGAGGACAATTTTCAATGAACACAACACTGCGTAACCTGGATAGAGATCTATTTTTGGTTCACTATGAAAGCGGATAATGGCCCGCATTGGCGACAACACCCAGCTGAAAGGGATTTCAAAATCCTCATGGGAACGCCAACCCACTGCTGGAATTCGTTCTAATGATGTGGTGAAATTTACCACAAGTTCAAAGGAACAAAACGCCTCAGTGAGGCTCAAACACTCACGCGCAGAAGACAAAGTTTGAGTTATGGGAGGCTTATAATAAATTTGGTAGCGAACCACTTTGTTTCCTGCTGAGGAAGTATTTTATAGAAGGAAAGTCTCTGAAGAAATATTGAAATTATGACCAAAACGTAGACCGAAAAATCATGTAACAAATCCTTTATACAGATAATCCAAATATCAGAGAGAAAATGGTTTTATTCTCCGTATGTATAATAACACTTCTTATTGGAAATGAATAATTACCGAGAGCATGCTATGGGGAAATACTTAGTTTGCCATAGGGAGTTTTAAAAAAAGGGCAACAGTTAAGTTTGCTACCATCATATCAGATGTTGGAAACATAATCAGAGTATTACTGGGATGAGTTATAAATATGATATACAAACTGTAAATTCATTCAGAAATTTACAATGCCATCTGACATTTTAATTAGCAGGGATTAAGCTTCTTTTTCTCTCTAATAAATGTTATCAGTTTTGACAAGATTTTTTTTATTGAATGAAATCTTTGTGAATTATTCTGTGGGCCAATAAGAGTTTGCAATTTATCTTTTATCGCCGTTGTTTGTTTCTTATTTCATAAATGTTTCAACGTGAAATAATGGCATATTTATTAGCAAGTGAAAGAGACCCAGGAAACAAAATGTCATCTCCAGGTAACTCACCTTACCTCCTCACAGATGACGTCATTTCTTCAAGTGCTAAAGGAAAAGAGAAAATTGCCTTTTCATCGAACGATAAATCCTCGATTTTTTAAAATCAATAATAAAGTTCCAGTTAAACGAGTTTCCGTACTGAAAGCTGCGGATCTCTCGGACTTAGGTTTTCAGTTCACACACACACACACACACACACACACACACACACACACACACACACATACACATATATATATATATATATATATATATATATATATATATAATATATATATATATATATATATATATATATATATATATATATATATATATATATATATATATATATATATATATATATATATATATATATATATATATATATATTCTTAAAACACAAATCTAGAGCTTTCTCTCTGCCATCAGTTTATTTCCAGGAGGCCTTTAGGCAAATACGCTGACCTTCCACATCAAACAGACCCCTCCAAGAACCCTCCGACCAAGGATGGAGAACCAGACTTGTTCAAAAAGGTCTCAGTGATGCTTATGACTTCGTTGAGTGCAAGAGTCAGATGTGCAACCTTCGTAATGTTGTGTTTAGGAAACATATTCTCTATATGTCTTTAAAAAGCTGAGCATGGATCCGTCATACTTTAAGGTCCACATCCTGCCTTCTTTTCTTTCGTGTTTTTGTATTGTTTGTTATTTATGGTATCCACTAGCAATAACTTTCGTTTTAAGTAGGATAAAGCTATATGTAGGCGACAAAACTTTTGCTGTACTTTATTTTCCTTTGTTCATGTAAAATCATGTAGAAAATAACCTTAGCAGAGGCAGGAAAAGATGGTTATTGTTTTGGTCAGGGGGTTGTTGCGAAAACGAGCAATAATAAATGTCTGCTTAATTAATTAAGATTCATTTGCAAATACCTTTGAAATTCGCGCTACATTGTATATATAAATGGGATTTTTCATTCTCGCAAAATGCTACGACGTAGATACTAACGAACCAATCCATAATTCCTTTTTCTTCAGGCAATCTTCTCTGGAATAAAGAAAAATTATTCACGTTTTTTTCCATTTACCTTTTATAATCAACGGGCCGTGTTCTGTAAAAAAAATTAATAATAGTAAACAAATAGATAAAATAAAATTGATGGGTCTTTCGGTTCAAGTTTAGAATGGCGAACACGCTTGACAACATCAGACGGTAATTATTATTGTCCTGTATATCAAGGGCACCGATTCGAACGCAAGACATTCCCTGTGTCACCTCCGTATTCAGGTGAACCTCATTTACGAAAAACAACGTTGCCGCGTCACGGAACACTCCTGACTTCATTCATATTTTCCTTTTTTTTTTTTTTTTCTAGGGAGATGTGTATTATGATTTTATTTCAGGGGATAAAACAACGTTTCCTTTTGATAATCAGCAGAACGTATTTTAGTTCGGTAAAACAATCATTACAAAATTAATGAAGATGAAAAGAACCACAGATTAACCAACTTTTCGGAACCACTGCCAACCAGTCAGCTTCAAGGGATGGTCGTGACGTAAGCAGTGGGTGGGGCTTAGCTGCAAAGAGCGGTGGATTTTGCTATATATGATGTACAGAAAGCTCGATTGCGCCGAAGAAGCTTCGACGCATCTATAACTTGTCTATCTATTATCCTCGGAAGACAAGTTACTGCATGTTTGTGCTTTTT
>JANJGK010000017.1:5498440-5505461 GCA_039081455.1 Macrobrachium rosenbergii | reverse complement strand
GAGCCTTGAACGACTGGAGGAATTTAAAGTCATTAAACCAAAACTACCTTACTTTTATGGTCTTCCCAAAACTCGCAAAGATAATCTTCCATTCAGACCTATTATCTCATATGCCGGAGCTTTCTATCATAAGATTTGTAAGTGGTTAGCCGGCCTCCTTTTCCCATTCTTAGGCACATTTTCTCCCAGTCACATTAAACATTCTGAAAGTTTCTGTCACAAATTCAAAGAAGCACTTACACCACTTCACAACATACAACTTTTAAGCTTAGATGTAGATTCCCTATTCACAAAAGTACCAGTGCAGGACGTTCTGCAGTTTTTAAGGGAAAAAATAGCCCCCTATTCAGATCATTTCCCGCTAGCCCTAGATAAAGTAATAAAGTTAGTTGAATTATGCGTATCAAACAACGTCGTTTTATTCTGGGAGTCATTTTATAAAAAAAAAAATAAATAAAAATCGGGTGCAGCATTGGCAGATCTTTAAGTCCTGTTTTAGCCAACCTATACATGGAATAGTTTGAAACTGTAATAATAAATGCAATAAAACCTAAAGACATGCTGTGGATGAGATATGTAGATGATATCCTAACATTTTGGGATGATAGGTGGGGTAATTTCAACGAATTTTTTTTCAAAATTAAATGCATTATTGCCATGGATCAAATTCAAAGTAGTATGAGAAACAGACAACAACATTCCTTTTCTTGACGTTTTAATAATTAGAGACACGACAGAATACAAATTTACCGTATACAGAAAATCAACATTTTAACTTTCATACATTCGCTATTTTAGTTATCATGGCATTTCTATCAAGATTAGCGTAGACAGCAATTTATTCATAAGAGCCTTATGGATTTGCTCCCCGTATTTCCTGGAAAAAGAAATTGAACTTATCCGTAAGCAGCTGTCTTCTTTAAAGTACCCTGGCCATGTAATTGAGAAAGCGATCCATAAAGCAAACATAATCTACTGTGCCTCTCAGAACAATACTAGAAAACCGACAGTATTAAGACGTTGACACAGACACTTGAAAACTCTAACCCTTTTGCCTTTACCTACAAATACCTTAGCCAACTCCCTGATTAACGCCCAACAAAAGCCAGTCCCCAAAGACACAGGAGTATATGAAATCCTTTGCCTCGACTGTGACCAATCCTACATCGGTTTACAGATAAATCACTCCCCCGAGATTAATACAACAAACGTTCAGTAAGGTATGGCCAACAGAGTTCAACTATTTTTAACCACATAAATAACTATAACCACAGAATTAACTGGAAATTGTCACATAAAATTTATAGCAGCAGTTGTCGGTTCAAAAGTCAGATGGTTTGAATCAGCGCTGATTAAACAAGGAAATACGATGAACCTCTCAAAAGGAGCTTGGGACTCAGATATTATAGATAAAATCTTCCTCCAACAGTGATTAAGAAGATTAAGAAGGTATCAACTGGTGTGACGTAAAGGCTGACCTCTGGAACTCTTGGTATAAATACCGCTTTTCTGTATTTCTTGAATCATTCACTTGCCTGTCGAGGGAGACAATTGTTCTCTGAAATATATAGCATTAACTTTCTGTTTTGGCGTTTTTGTGGTCACCTTTTATTATCATTATTATATATATATATATACATACACACACACACACACACACACACACACACACAAATATATATATATATATATATATATATATATATATATATATATTATTGTGTGTGTGTGTGTGTGTGTGTGTGTATGTATGTATAAATACAAATATGTATATATTATGAGTGTGTATTTTAAAACTGTCACTCCAGTACATTTGCCCAGAGAAATAATGCAAGCAGTAATTCCCAAACGTTTGTTGATTTTGCGTCATACAAAGCGAATTATTTTAATGCCTCTCGTATGAATTACATGATCTCCTTAACAGTCATGAATAAATATTACAGGGTAAACTTTGTTTTCTTTGTATATAATAGCTTTATAACTGTCGATTTATTAACGCAAACGAATTCAGTTCTGAGAGAGAGAGAGAGAGAGAGAGAGAGAGAGAGAGAGAGAGAGAGAGAGAGAGAGAGAGAGAGGCTTTTGTGGGAAGGGAAACGTGACGGAAATAATGTATTTTCTTCATAAAAATATATGCATTTATATATATATATATATATATATATATATATATATATATATATATATATATATATATATATATATATACAAAACCAAATAATGGAGAAATTTCTAAATAATTTTATATATTCTTTTTTTTAATGATAAAAACACGGTCTGTGGTTATCTTTAACCTCGCTATAATTAAGTCACAATAGTGGGCCTTTTTTCATTTCTGAATTAAAAAAAAATGCTTTTCTATATCTAGATGGCGCTTTTACCCAGCTGCGACAACATATCCACTAATCGTTTATTTTAACTGGCTGGGCGCGGAACGGCCGTCTCTGGGAGGCTGAAGGTTTTCAGTTAGGCTAAATGAATATTCATTGGCGGATTTAAGATTACTTCTGAAATTGACAAACGCCGCTAATTTCAGTCGTGGATTTTGCCATCGTACATATGTCGGTAACAGTCGTTGCAGTTCTGGGAATTTCTAAAATGGTTTTTGAATGCATCGAGTCGCGTCCGATTCATTCCAATTTAGCGATGAGGATCCATTAGTCCTGACTATGACAGTTGAATCAGCAAATGTTCCGGTGTTTTAGGTAGGGTGTTCCTCGTCTCGTCGAGGAAATGATTCCAAAGCTCGAGTGCCTTGAATTGTTACACTTTTGGTACATAACAGATTACGTCGGAATTATTCAGGCCTTAGAAGCGGCCTATTCATTTATACTATAGTTCTGAGCGTTGATGTATAAGAATGGGGTTCTCGCCTCATATCCTGCCTTCTGGACGCTCAATCGGGCTATGTGATGATGGCGTCACACCATTTCTTGGCTTTCGCTCCAAGAACTGACTAGACACAATAATTATTTTGTTTTTTGTCAATAAAAACAGCGTCCGATATTATTTTTGACGGAACGTTTTTCATTATCAGGGTTCCCTAAGAAGATATAGATTAAGAACTATTCAGAATAAGATTTGTAATATTGTTCAACTACAAATTCCAACGAAGCTTGGAACTGTAAAGGCAACGAATACACCAGCTTTATCGGTCAGGTGAAACGGACTGACACTGATCCGCCTTCTGACTGATGCTAATAATGCAATGGCTGCCTCTCCGCTGGAATGGTCATTTTCATTCTCTAATGCGGTCATTTATAAATAGCCCTACTCTGGCCACGTATGCATTGTCATCGCCGGTCAAAGAGGAAACCCTGTAGTGTTTGTTATTCACAGTAATAACAGACCTACATTTGTAAGCGAAGACAGTTACTATAACAGGCTGAGGCTTTTTTTCAGTGTTGAATAATTTATGATTCACATTTTTTCAGAAGCAAGACTATATAGCACATTTGTTATTCTGAGTTATAACGGGCATCGTAATCGAAGACACATACTATACCAGACAGGCTTTTTTCTGCATTAGGTAACTTGTGATTCATATCTTATTTATAGTAAGCATATGGAATACTATTGCGTACCTTAACATAGGCCCTCAAAGAATATCAAAGAGATGCCGCTCAAAGATTAGACATTGATTGCATAACATAAGATATTAGTGGAACGACAAGCACTAGCAATGGAATTTCTACTGTAGCAGATTAACTTTGCAATCATTTTTAAGGTAATACCTGGCGTTATTAGGTTACCCATCTTTGCTAAGGGTAGAATTTATTGCATGGTTCCATTGGACTGTTCTTTTTGTCGAGAGATGCAAAATAAAGCATTTATATTTTAAACATTTACAATCTGAAAATGTTTGAATTACCCACGTCCAAAGAACGCGACTAATCATTTCGCCCCCTTGTATGATCATTTATCCATTAACCATAAAAGTGGTGGAATAATGAAGTTCCTATGTCATTTGAATTAACGTGACAATGTGAAGATTGCATTTGTAAACGCGAAATACCTCTGACTTTCCATAAATACTTCACGTTACCTACTTTCTTGGAAAGAAAACATGGTCCCAATTTTGTAAGTTACTTTTACAGTTACCTTTTTTTTATGTACAGAACAGTAACCTGCAATGCCTTGTTTTTAATTGGGCTAGTTTCTATGAGGTGTATTGTTTGGAATGCATGTTTTACTTTACTCTGTGGTCTATTCTTAGTGACAGTTAAAACTCAAACTCATATTCAAAACATTTTCATTGAAATGGGAAAGCAAGTAAAGAATGAGTCTTGTTAATAAATATTTTACAAAAGATCTTTTCAGTTTTTTAGAATCTCGGTCCCTCCCAGAACTTCTACCATTAATTTTCTAATAATCGCAAGAGGAATCCTCCGACTCACTTGCAGAGAGACCCACTTTATAGCAAAATCCAAGAAGCCTGTCCAGTGTATCTTAGAGAGAGAGAGAGAGAGAGAGAGAGAGAGAGAGAGAGAGAGAGAGAGTAGGCTGGGTAAAGTTTGGCTGGGAAAATACATCCAAATAAATTACCCCCATGCAGAATAAACTCTAATTAATTAGTGTTGCCTGGCACTGGCTTAATCTAATACTAAGTCAAAGGCTAAAGACAATTATGATTGTTTCCTGGCTAAGCATACAATGATAAATAGTTTATTCTCTTTGAGGGGCATTCTAAAGAATTTGGAAGGATCGTCAGCATTATAAAGACTGAGAAAATAAGTTTGAGTCCATCGCGTATTGTTCCTTCGATATACAGTATGTATAATATATATATATATATATATATATATATATATATATATATATATATATATATATATATATATATATATATATATATATATAAATATTGTGTGTGTGCGTGTGTGTTTGTGTGTATGTGTGTATCTGTAATTCGCTGTCTGTCTGACAAAAAATAAATAGTTGAAAGAAAGGAAGATCGACAAATATATCTGCATTTTCACTGACAGTTCACCATCAAGAATATTGAGAGGCTGAGAAATTGATTGCTCGGAGCTCAGCCGCATGTAATTCCTGCCTAAAAGTTCATTAAGTCAAATTTCTGAAAATAACAATGCGTGTCCTATTACTGAGGGGTCATTACTCCATTTAGTAACTCATCCGAACTCATATGTGGAGAAAATGTAGCACTTTCGTAACGGGTCCCTAATGATATTATTAAACTTATTAACACTGAGTAAACTCTCATAATTATCTGAAACCTGTTTCATATACGGATGATATGGCATCGATCTTAATGTCAACTGAAAGCGTTAACTTAATTCATGCTTAAGATATTCTGTTGATTTTGTTCTCATGGTCAGCGTAGTTGGGCAACGCTGATACTGTAATAAGTTGCTGCATTGGTGACCACCTATAAAATACAAATATGGTGGTCGAATCAGTCCAAATAAAATTGGCAACCAACGACTTATGTGCAAACGGCCTTTCACTTTTCTGCGTGGTCACTCACCCAAGTACTGTGCAGACCAAGTTTTATATTACCAATTCTTTACTGTGCTTACTTTATATGAAAATTATTTGTTAGGTGCATGTTTGGAAGAATATCAAATTTTTAATACACATTTTCACATAAACGCCATATTTGTAAAATTTCCAGTGGGCCACTTTCATTCAATTAATAACTTTATGTGAATATAGGAAACCAACTTTTGTTTTAATAACTTCATTGTGTTATTTAAAGAGCAGCTGTCACTTTCAGTAGCCACTGCAGATCAGGTTAGTTCTCCACGTGATTTGTAATAATGTATTTCATTGTCGCTGATTTGTGGGAATATGCCTTAAAGTTTTACAGCTTCATAATTAAAATGGTAATTACTTTCCAAATGTATTTTTGTATCTAATCTGATATTGATGCATCACAAGTCGGCACCAAACGGTTAATGTCAATTACTCTTTGGCTCAAAATTAGAAAGCAAATTTTCATTTAACCGCCCATCTTTTCAGTTATATTCATACCTTCCCTAATAATATATTTGCAGATAGCAAGAGAAAGTAAGAATTTAGAAAGCGCGCTTTCCTTCCACTCTCCTTTCTGGCAACATTATTACGTAACTCCTGCATCCTGGGGAAATAATAGCTCCTTCTCTAAATTAATTCATTTCCCTTCACGCGCATAAGGAAACGACGACCCAGTGTTCTCTGCAGCAAAGGACAAATCGCAAATAACAAAGGCCTCCAGTAATAACTACCCTTTTGACAATTATTGGCTCTGAGGCCTTTCGTAAAGTTAATACCTATCCGGAGCGCGTAATTTCTTGCTGTTTATAACTTTCCGCTATATTGTAGATTCATAATTATTTTTAGTGCATCCATTATATTAAAGAGGTGACACCTAGATTTTATAACTTTGTATAGTAAGAGTATGGTGAAGATGAGTATAATGCTCTACCTACACACACACACACACACACACACACATACACGCATGCATATATATATATATATATATATATATATATATATATATATATATATATATATATATATATATATATATATATATATATATATATATATATGTGTGTGTGTGTGTGTGTGTGTGTGTTTATGTATGTATATATATATATATATATATATATATATATATATATATATATATATATATATATATATATATATATATATATATATATACTGTATAATGTGTGCTCTGGTGGTTCTTTAGTAAACACAGTGTCCCAAACTACAATTACTGACATAATGACGATGAGTTCCTTTAACAATTTACTGTACGTTAAGAAATATTTGTCTCTATAATCTCGAGCATGATGAAATAAACAATAGTTCTACTAAGCCACTTGTAGAAAGTATGTGTCTATGTATGTTATGGTGAGATTGGGCAACTTTAATCCCTATCTAAATCCGACCAAATGAAAGAGAGAATAAACAAAGGTGAGGCTATCCTGGGATGAAGCCATAGCCCCACCAATAAAATATGATTTTTTTTTTTTTTTTTTTTTTTTTTTTTTTAGAAATATCAGGA
>JANJGK010000017.1:5488440-5493440 GCA_039081455.1 Macrobrachium rosenbergii | reverse complement strand
CCAACACTCTTCGGAAACTTTTATTCCTTAAATATGATCGAAATTTAAATTTTCTTCTGTAACTTCTTTCAAATGAACGTCATATTCTTTGGAAACTTAAAATTAGTCATTAGCCCATGTAGGTTCGTTCTACGTGAAGAGGGGATTATCTTCTAAAGACAAAACTTGTAAAGTCTGACATGATTATAGGAACAGGGATTATTTTTCTAAAAAAAACATTGAAACTCGTTAGTACTAAATATACAGGAAATGGTCGTAGGAAAAAGGGAAGAGAAAATTATTATTCTTAAGTATTATGAGTTACACCAGTTTATATTTTGTTCCTTCAGGTTTTATCTGGATCTAAAGAAAAACGTACCTGGTATTATATTTTCCTGTGGAATATAAGGCACTCATCAGAAAAAAAAAATTACTCTTTATGGCAACACCAAAGACCAGAAACAGTGCAGGAATGCAGTCACCAGCTGAGTCTGGTCAACTACTGCCCTTCTACTCTCTTCTTAAGTGGAAAGTCGATGTAAGTCACAGTCAGGGAATGAAGCGGGTCTGCCCATTTACCACATAAATGATAAGGCCAGAGCTGACGGTACTGACCTCTAGCTGCTCATATATTGTATTTAAAAGAAACCGAAAAACTGTCATTATAATCATGATTGTGTAGATAGAAAACAGACAAACAGAAACTTTCCGCCAGTAACTGGGTTTTAATTTAGTTGCTTCATACATTTTTGTAACTAATTCATCTCTTCCCAAATCCTCTAAATCTATTTGTCGTTGTATCTCCATTCAGAAAAAAAATATCTTGATCCTTTTTCTACTGAATGATAAGTCCTAATGACTCTGTGGTCTTTGCTTTGTATCTTTTTATCTATTAGCCATCAAAGTTTCAAGGTGCTACTCAGTGGCGAACTTTACTTGGAAGGTCAACAACAACTTTTCAGAAAGCTTAATGGAAAATCAAATGGTACTGAAAAGTTTTTTAAGTGCTTGCGGATAATTCTTCCTCTTGAACTTTTTACATTGTACTTATTAATGAACTCCAATATAAATGACCTTTGTTACAAATGTTAATCGAATTAAAATAATAAAAAATTCAAGCAAAGTAGTAAGGTATTGTGAACGGGGGAATTATAATGAATTTCCAATGCGAAATTTTCGTTCTGAAATTACTGTTTATTGCTAGAAGCATAATTGTCTTTAGGAGAAATAATCTTTAGCTATTCCTAGTTCTTCTGTGATTAATGTTATCTTTCTTTTTTTCACGCAACAAAAGAATCAAATTAGTCCACATAATCCTTATGCCTGAACATTCCGTGGTATTTCACATGCCCCTGATACCGAAGAGTAGTTATGAACATCGTGATATTTAGAGGTAAATATATTTTTTCCTGACAGTTTGTGACAGATAGCTCTTTCATTTTTTTAATTCTTCTTCAAAAGACATGCATTGTCTTTCGGAGAGGAAATGAAAACATTACTTCATTCACTCAGTAACTACGAGCTTGAGCTAAGATATTCGAGCTCACATAGAGACGAAAGGTCTATCTTGGGTGCACATTAGAGCATTGGTTTACTGTTTTTAACCTCCTGAACCTTTTTCGTTCGGTTTTGTTCATCACCAGAATTCCATTACGAAAATCCCTAAATGAGATATCAAAAGATTTCTTGTGACAGTTGCACACTCATTCCTTTACCGAAGTCAAGGACAGAGTAAGAAGTAAAAAAAAAAAAAAAAAAAAGAAATAGATGTAGGCGGAGGATGAGGAGGAGAAAGATAAAGATGAGAAAAACCTCAGGCTATCAAAAACCCGCAAAGTCAATCGAGTGTTTGCTCCTAAAAAGAGTCATTGAAGGTTTGGGCCAGATACAACAATGAGACTCGCTCCGTTCGGCCAAATCTGAATGACACGAAAGGAAATTTTACCGAAAAGTTGTGGGAGCGTTACGTGGTGCACTGCAGGCATTTGAAAATGGTGTTTATAGCGTCCCTTCGGCCTTTAGCCTCCTACTTCGCTTTCATTCCCACTTCCTCCCTTGAGTCTTGCTGTCTAACCTCTCTAACTACTAATTCATAATGGAGCTACGGTTTTCTCCCCCAGTTCCGCCTTTAGATCCCTGTATTTCATCTGCTTGCTTTCTGAATCTTCGTACCCTGTTGTGCAACTGCTCCAACTCCGCCACTTCACTGTCTGAAGAGCTGAATAGCCGAAAGTGCCCGGGTGCTCGGCTTGACAGCCTAAATTTCATAAAATCAAATCAATATAACCGTATAGCCATCCTGAGGCGATGTGACTGCAAAGCTTTATAACGTATGTAAAGGGCACTGCTATATCCTTGTAGTGTAACATCTGAGGTTTCGCGCTCATTGAATAGGTAACATTAATTTTCATTGATAAGGTTCCTGATGAATACGTATGTATTGTTGAAGAGTAAACTTGACCTTTCTTTATTCTTCTTCTTCGTAATCGTACTTGTCTGAAATTGTATATATAATTATCAATGTTAAAAAAAGCAGATAATTTCTAAAAAAAAAATATTAGTACAGAAATAAGATTCTAAATGTACTTCTTGCAGTGTCAGTGAAAATTAAAATGTTTAAAATACTGGAGAGAGAGAGAGAGAGAGAGAGAGAGAGAGAGAGAGAGAGAGAGAGAGAGAGAGAGAGAGAGAGAGAGAGAGATTACAAACTAAAAAAAAAAAAGATGATCCACTGTATACTCTTGATCATGTCGGCATTCCTAAATAATAATTTAATTTTTATTAATTTCTGTTCATCTTATCGCCATATTGTCCACGTTTCTGAAAATGTTCCTTGGTTTCATATGTGATTTCGAGTATTTTCAGTTTCAATATCTTGGCAAAATGAGCCACAAAGAAAAGGAAGTAAACACCAGCGTAAAATGTAGAGGGACGGGTCCCCTTGAAATCTTTACGCGCAAGAGTGGGATGGGAAGTCTTCCACAAACTTCTTTTCAGGAATCCAGTTTAGGAGCCCTTGAGATAGCAGACTAACGATGCAACACATTTCACCCTTGGAGCTGCTTTGACTCCAGTCTCTTGGGTACACGAGAGTACGCAGATCCCTTCGGTGTTTATTTGTTTCTTTGTGGGAGGAATTTATATTTCCAAAATAAACACGAGAAGTCACATGTTTTAATATTTGGGACTGCTGTAAAATAATTCACGCTGATGAGTAGAAAAAGAAAACGAGCTCAAGTGATTATGAAGCATATAATTAGTAAAAGTAACAGCAAAGCCGAGGATCTAACTAAATAATGTTTAAAAATTATTGGTAAAAATAATTATATTCAAATCTGCCTTCAATCCCATCTGACAAATTGTATATAATCTATGGCCACTTTCTTCCTTCGCTGTTTTTTCCTTCTATTATTTCTGGTCATGGAACATAAAAAAAGGGACCTGAATACCGTTATCCTTGTTTCTCTAATAGTAAAAATATACCCACGAAAAAAGCAGTAGTTTCCAATATGCATGAGGTCTTGTAATGCTTTGCAGCGTTTTTTCAAAATTTTAATATAAATAAATATGAATGAAATTTTGTGGATTTTTTCTTGTAACACACGAAGATATTCGATGGAAAAGACCATATATTTGCGAATATTACCGTAGCAATATTTACAGAATATAGTTTGCGTTCGTCTGTAAATGGAATGAAGAACCACAGAGCTGGACATTTTTTGGACTGCACAATGTGAACGTTTCCTGAAAGCATAAAATTGACAAAGCCTTTTGAATTTGTTTTCATTTTCCAAAAAGAAAACTGCAGCTAGATTTAACAAAAGGAAACATTTTTGCATTGAGTAAGTTATTTTTCCAATTATTAGGGTCTGCATATGATAGTAAACAATGAATTCAAACGCGTCAAGCTTACCGGAATACAACTTTGCCAAGGCAGTCTGAAGGAGACGTGACACACTATGTTGCCTACTTACACGCAAGAACATATATGATAACATTCAACTATAAGATACCTATTATGAATCGAAACCACTGCCTCTGGAAACTAGAAATAGCGATTGCAGGACAGGCAATAAACCCACTATACTGGGATGTAATAGGCACTGATACGTATTCAGACTGTAGTGGATCTCCATTAACTTTGTATCACAACGTTGCCTAATGACAATGTCTCCCAGCGATCTTCCCTTCGTAGGCGTGACGACGGAGGTAACCTTGGGTTCGAAATCTGTCTTTTACAGGTTGGTACTAGCTTCAGTAGGTAAAATTTAAAGGAAATCGTTTGCTCATAAATTATATATATATATATATATATATATATATATATATATATATATATATATATATATATATATATATATATATACATATATATATATATATATATATATATATATATATATATATATAATATATATATATATATATATATATATATATATATATATATATATATATATATATATATATATATATATATATATATATATATTATATATATATATATATATATATATATATATATATATATATATACATATATATATATATATATATATATATATATATATACATACATATACATATGTATACATATACATATACATATATGTGTGTGTGTGACATATATATATATATATATATATATATATATATATATATATATATATATATATATATATATATATATATATATATATATGTGTGTGTGTGTGTGTGTGTGTGTGTGTATGTGTGTGTGCAACTTTACCGTGTATGTATGGTCTTATTAAAACACGCAAATTTGGTAATCCTGTCCGCCCAATAATCAGTTCTGTTGGTAGTTTTTCATACAAACTGTCTAAATGGTTGGCTCGGATTCTCATGCCTATTGTCGGAAACATATCTCAATGGCTTATAAAGAATAAGACAGATTTTGTTGAAAAAAATGGTCAGTTTTGATGTAACTTCTTTATTTACCAATGTCCCAGTTGACGGTTTATTGACCTTTTTAGCTGACGAATTAACAAGGCATATTTTAC
>JANJGK010000017.1:5455766-5478340 GCA_039081455.1 Macrobrachium rosenbergii | reverse complement strand
TATATATATATATATATATGTGTGTGTGTGTGTGTGTGTGTGTGTGTGTGTGTGTGTGTGTGTGTGTGTGTGTGTGTATTCGTGCGTGAGTAATTATGCGTGTGTAAATACATGTGTTATAATGTTCCGGATAATAAAGAATAAAGGAATTTTAGGTTTGTTTTAGCAGAAATGGCACCAGATAATGCTGCTAAAAGTAAGGATCGTCGTTTTCCAACGTTTACATGAAATATCATATTTATGATCACCATGGTAACATTCATCTGTAGAGTTTTACATTATATGTTGAAAATGATTTTCATAACTAACCTCAACGTTTAATTTTATCTTTCATTTCTATTTTCATATAGACTCCTGTGATATACAAATAAGAAAGTTCTTCAAATAATGGTCATTTTGGTCCTCTACTTTTTAGTTACAAGAAAAAATTATTTGACAGAACATCCAAAATGAATGTGTGTAGGGAACATTAGAGCACTGGGGAGCACATCATTAATAATGATATTTTAGGTCATCCATCACAGGCGCGTCACAATTTCTTGTTAAAGGATGCAATTTATTACGCCAGCATAGATAGATTTCTCACAGAGGAACTCTTAGATAATGTGTGCACTAGCGTTTTCGTCCTGTAATAATTTAGCTAACTATTTCGATGAAGAGATTTAATATAAATTGATTTATATAAAGACGTTTCTATATGCACATGCTCTCTCTCTCTCTCTCTCTCTCTCTCTCTCTCTCTCTCTCTCTCTCTCTCTCTCTCACACACACACACACACACACACACAAACACACACACACACACACACACACACACACACACACACACACACACACACATATATATATATATATATATATATATATATATATATATATATATATATATATCTATATATATATATATATATATATATATATATATATATATATATATACTGTATATATATATACTGTATATATATTATATATATATATATATATATATATATATATATATATATATATATATATATATATATATATATATATATATATATATAAAAAGATAAAAAGGCCCATAAAACACTACTTGAACACTGCAACCATATATTTCGAGCACTTCCTTCTATGCTCCCGTTCATTGGTAAAATATGGACAGATGATGTGTTACAAGAGTATATATACAAAGCATAAAGTAGGTGCGGCAGTAAGTCTCTGTTGGTATACAGGTGGCCATTGACCCAGGAAGGATGGAAATTAAGCTATTCCCTTGTGATTTTTGGCTGCGTTAGCTCCCGTCTGGCGATGCGTCTGGTGGTTGTATTTTCTGGAACACTTGCTTGAGAAGAGGCCTGAGGATTAACTCGTCGATGTCGAGACACCAGACAGGAGTTAAAGAAGCCAAAAACACCAGGGAACGGCTTAATTTCCATCCTACCTGGGTCAATGGTCACCTTGCATACCAACAGAGGCTTACTGCCACACCTACATATGCTGTGTATATACAGTATACTCTTCTAACACATCAACTGTCCATATTTTTACCAGTGAACAGGGACACAGAATGAAGTGCTCAAAATATATGGTTGCAATGTTCAAACAGTGTTTTATAGGCCTTTTTATCTTCATATTATACTTTTGTGCTACAGTAAAAGACATTCATATATATATATATATATATATATATATAATATATATATATATATATATATATATATATATATATATATATAATATATATATATTATAACAATATGTCTTATGATATGTATATTTTCTGTGAAATTAATATATTTTCTGTACTGTTTATATATTTTCTCTCGTGTTTGTCATGTATGGACTGTGGTAACTCTGAAAATAGATCTCTCTGCATTTTATATAGCTTTTTAATTTCATGTTAAAATTCTGTTGCTATGTGTCAACGCAAATTTATTTTGTAATGGAAGATTGGTATTTTCAGCTAGTAATATTGTTTGCCTTTTAATTTTATAACTGTTTACGGGAGATGCTAAGTGTCAGATCTCACAAGGGTTGGTTGGTTTTGTGATAAGCTAAGATATCTTCCTGTAGGCTTTTGTGTACACAGTTGAATGTTTGTTCAGGTGGACAGGAAGTTCTTTATGCAACAGAGACCCTAAAACCACTTAAGTTATCAGTTAAAGGGAGAAGAGATGAAAGGTCTGATAATATGTTGAGGGGAGAGGATGTTGCTGGGCGAGCCTCTGTGTTTATAGAAGTGTTCAAACAAGAACCCTTGTCAATCATTCAGATAAGGGTACAGGCCTATGTAGCTCTCTGTGCCAGAAAAAAATTTTCTGTTTATTCCTGTTGGAAAGGAAGAAATTCTGTTTATTCCGATTGGAGAGGAAGAAACTCACTTTACTCCTGTTTCTTCTAGGGTGACCTTTTTCTAAAAATGCCTAACTGGCAACCAGGTTTAACCTCATAGAAGAATTTTGGTAAAACCAGGAGTCCAGACTGAGACCATGTAGAGGTTGGTCTCTCTCTCTCTCTCTCTCTCTCTCTCTCTCTCTCTCTCTCTCTCTCTCTCTCTCTCTCTCTCTCTCTCTCTCTCATCCCCCTTTTCATGTAGATGAGTGTAAGATTGTGGTCACTCTCCCAGACATAAGTTTTTGGAAACTGTTAATAATATTTCATGCTCCCTTAGTGGAATCTGATATAAGAGAGAGTACAGTGTAACAGGCCTTAGATAAAAGCGTATACTTACTGCAGTAAAGGAAAAAGGAGTTGTGTAAAAGCGTTCAGAAACTTGTACAAGGTAAAGTGGTTTTTACTTAATTTTTTATCATGGTAAAAAGGTAGAGATAATCGTTAAACAGATTTTGCCTTAGTGAGATTATTGTTCATAAACTTTTTGTTCATTTTTATATGTTCTTGTTTTTACATTTCTTTCATGTGTTCTTGTGTTTACAATTTCATAGTGTTACCCAAAATTTTGTGTTGGTGATTTAATGTTGATTTAGTTAGCACTTTATATGTGTTGATACTTTTACATTGCATACTTGTTTTGATTTTAATTTGTTAAGATTTCTTTTTCAAATTTGGAGTAAATCTTAATAGTCTGAATTTTGCTTAATTAATGTGATTTCTTGATAAATTAAAGTTTTGGTGAATTAATCTTGTTTAAGAATTAATTAAATCTTATGTTGTTTTCAAGTAATAGTAATTTTTTCAGATTGTGAATTCTAATTATAACTTTAGAAGTTAGAAATAAATTTTTGTGTTTAAAGCTTTAAAAGTGCAGTGTTTCAATTTTAACCACCAGTGAATAGGGTTATTTGTGTATGCACAAGGTAAGTGATAAACGTGTTTTGTTCTCAGTTAGAGCTTTTGGTAGTGAATTAAGACCAGGGAAACAATTATAGTTTTACCTCACTCATAATTTGATAAACTTAGATTGATTTTTCAAGTGTTAAACAAGTTTTAAGGGATCACTGTTACCTTTAAAGTGTTCATTTGTAATATTATTGTTATGGGGGTTCAGGTATCTGGCTACAGTGAGGTAAATTTTTGGATTTAATAGATGTGTAACAACCAGGTACTTGATCACTTTGTGACAATATATATATATATATATATATATATATATATATATATATATATATATATATATATATATATATATATATATATATATACACATATATGTATGTGTATATGTATATATGTATATATATATATATATATATATATATATATATATATATATATATATATATATATATATATATATATATATATATATATATATATATATATATATATATATATATGCATCCAGACACTTTGAAATAAGGATCTATGTATTAATTTATATTCTTCTTTCTTTTATTGTAGTTTATATCCACTATTATGAAGTAGGCGTTTTATTACACTAAAATGTATTTTGGATGTGCAGAAAAACGTTTAGAATAACAAAATAATACTCCACGACAGTCTCAGTCAAATTAATTATAAAACATGAAAAGTAAATTGTAGTTTCAGAATTCACTAAAATACCATTAGATGGAGTCACCCTATTTGAATTACTTTGAAACGTTGCCCACCAGGATGGCGTCATATGTATAACTAAAATGATCCTATTGTTTATAAGAAAGTTTTTATGGTTTTAAGAGTATTTTTTTCTTCTGCTGTTCGATAAATTCAAAACAACTTTTATTTTTAAGATAAAACACAAAACAGTACAGCTAATGAAAAAAAAACCATGTATATACATGAATCAGGGACTGGTCAAAATACCAGGAGCAAAACCGAGAGTTCAGTCAAAGCCAAAATTTAAAAAAATGCTTGCAACATAGTGTATACGGAAATATTGAACTGATTTAAACTCTGATATAATTCAAAGAAATTTATTATGAGACAAATCCTTTATCCAAACCAAATTTTCAAAGATATAAAAACGTACTTGTTGTTTAATAACACATATACAATCACACCCACGTACAAGTACCAACACACACACACATATACATACGTCATAAATTCTGCTAAGTCAAGTCATATGCCTCACCTGAAAAAGAATATTTTCTAAACTTTTCTTAATGGAAAATATTATGAATAGAAAATGAATTATTATCCTTCAGGAAAGTAAAAAGAAAATATATAGATGGGAAGTAAACTCAACAATCCCATTCTGAGAATACATGTGAATAAAAATTTATTGGCTAATGAATCATTAAGAATTATGCAGTTCTTAGTAAGCTAAATGACTTTCCAATTCTTAGACGAAGACGAGATATGTGAGAAATTCACATCGTCAGGTGTTGTAGAATTGGAAGTAATCGGTCAAAAGTATAGTTCACTAACCCCTACCCACCAGCTCCCCTACAAACGCAAAAAGTCTGCGCCTCCTGATCAAGAGGTTCCTCTTCTTGGCTCCTGATTTTTAGTTGATTGGTGATTTCAGGATATCACATTTCATTGTCGTTTCATTTCACGCAATTATGCTTTTAAAATTCTTTTAGACTTCTATTATATTATAGATAAATAAAAAAAAAAAGTAATTCTACTTGTTATGGAGAAGTGAAACCTAGCGACGGAACATACACAAACGGATCAAACGATTGCGAACGATTGCTGGAGTTGTGAGTAATTATCCTCAAGTTCCAGGCTGTTTCGGAAGTGGAGCAGAGGCTTGGGTATTTATGCGCTTGGCATCAGGTTAATTAGATCCCCACCGAATCAGCTGATCCTAATTGCATGGCAAATGTAGGGAAGATTTACTCCCTTGTTCGCATTTTATGAAAGAGCAAGATAACATTCGTCTCATGTTTAAATTTGTAGTAAATACTAAGCTAAAGCTAAATTGAAATGACTGAATAATACCATAAACTGTATCATTTTTCTGTTATTCTCTTTTTTTTTTTTTTTAAGTAAAACTCGGAGTACACTATAAATCTGAGAAATGCATATAAAAGCATTAATGATGCCAATAAACTTTTTCATGACTATTCGGAGAGGAAAGGTAAACCTGCCATTTCATTAGAATGATATATAGATACTTTTGCGTAATATAAACATATACGATTTATCAGGTTACTTACAATGCTCGAGATCTTATCAGTGAGATTAGCCATTACAGCTTTTATACAGAGACTAAAGCGGCGACCTTCCTCTAGCACAGCAGGAAGCCTAACGCAAAACTCAAATAAATACTGAAAACGTGATCATTGGGATCAAATTTAGTTACCACTTGCTTTGAAAATTGGGTTTTGTAAAACTACTGGTGTCACTTGAAATATTATCGGCTTTGTCTCTCTCTCTCTCTCTCTCTCTCTCTCTCTCTCTCTCTCTCTCTCTCTCTCTCTCTCTCTCTCTCTCTCTCATTTATGGGTCACGAACGAATCTCTAACAAACTAGGAGAGACACCTGTTACGTCAGGAGATTATGTTGAGACTGGATTGTCTGAGATGTTGAAATCCTTGACTTTTCATGCTCCTGTTAGCAGAGGATGGGTTTTTTTTTTTTAATGAAAGAGTTATCCATGTTTAACTAAGCAGTTTTATTCATACGATTTAAAGGGAAGTATTTTGAGTGAAACCTCTCATTTTTAGTGCTTAGCATATGAGAGGGCTTTTAGGTATGTACACATATAATACAGGTGTGATAACTTTTGCATTTATTCGTATTTTACGTACACACATACAGTTGAAAAGCGTGATATTGAAAATAATGGCTTGAATACCTTAATCCCTAAATGAAATTATTCATATAAATATATATATATATATATATATATATATATATATTATATATATATATATATATATATATATATATATATATATATATATATGTGTGTGTGTGTGTGTGTGTGTGTGTGTGTGTGTGTGTGTGTGTTTTGTCGTAGAGCTGGAGGAAGGAATGAAAGAAGGAGTTGCCCAAGCTCTTTCGAGGATTTCCCACCCATTCTTAAGGTCAAGTGTGCTGGTGTGTGTGTGTGTGTGTGTGTGTGTGAAACCAGTTCAAAGTTTTCTCTTTAAGACACAGCAAAACAGTCTTGTTAAATTTATTTTCCAAATAAAATCTCTCTCTCTCTCTCTCTCTCTCTCTCTCTCTCTCTCTCTCTCTCTCTCTCTCTCTCTCTCTCTCTCTCTCTCTCTCTCTTACGTGTAATATAAGTCAGTTTTTTAGTTGCTTTCCTGGAATAAAATCCAGTGAGAGGGAGCTATATAAATCCACATATATTTACAATCTCGCCAAATACTTCACAAGTTTTACTTCCAAATAAAGAACATATTTGGAAAAAATGATGAGTTCCGATTAAGCACTTTTATCACTCTTTCCTGTGTAAACTCCCATTTGTTGTTTTTGTTCAAATTCCTCCGCTACTTCTTTTTTGTTTCTATATGTTACCTAAAAAAACGTAAGTAAATTTAACACCTACAACTGACAGACGCAGCCGAGACCTCTCTCTCTCTCTCTCTCTCTCCTCTCTCTCTCTCTCTCTCTCTCTCTCTCTCTCTCTCTCTCTCTCTCTATACTCCTTAAACATATCCTTCCATTTTTTATATGATTCCTCTGGCCCCTCGAAATCCGAAATCCCCAGCTGATCCTTACCTCCCGACCCCTTCGCCAAGTCAAGAAATAATAAGCACCTTCTGGTTCTTGATGTTTAGGGTGACCATTCCGTGAACACGAAGTAGATTTTGGCCTTCCTGAAAATAAACATCCAGGAAGAAGAAGAAGACTTTTTTGAGTATGAATGCAGCCGTCGACTGCTGAGGGATATCTCGGTTTTAAATACAAGGCTAGGCTATAGTGCACAGGGGAGTTTTGGGGATTTTATGTAGCAAAGAGGGAAACCGTCGTTTCTACGTTTCTACGTCTACTCTGGAGATTCTCGAATATTTATCTTTTGTTTTGATGAAAGGTTTTGGGAATGCTCCTTATGGTGGAAGTATAATGCAATCTAACAACAATAGTGTTCTTTTTCTTTCGAAAACTTCCCTTCTGCTGGAAAGTGATCAAATTTAATTTGGGTCCTTGTATATTTTCATGATTTATTTTAGTTTGTATGAATAAAGATTTGTACATTTTTATATGATAAAATTTTATTCGTCTGATATTTATACACTTAACATTAATCGATATATCATATAACTTGACTTTTAGCTCAACTGGAACCCACTTCCTTTACTGAAAATGACAACTTGAAATGAAACACTTGCAGTGAAACTCTCAAAATAAAAATAAAATTAAAATCAGTCTGAGTAGAACTAACCTCTATTCACGATCTCAACTTTTCCATTGCGATTCGATTGTCACTTTAATCCCTGGGAAAAGTTTCCTACCCTGCAAGTGAAATTTACCACAGAATCGCCCATTCAAACCTTGACTTATCTTCAGTGCTAATGTAAGGAATTCCTTCCTCCGTCCATGGAGACAGGGAGTTCATATTTAATTAGGACTAGGTCCAGCTCCAAGTCTTCTTCCACAAAAGGTGAACGAAATTGCTCAGGTGACATAATTATAAAGGTTCTGAGAAGAATAGATACTCATATGTGGGAAGTACATCCATTTCTTGAAAAGCATACTAAGTAGATAAATTTCGAAGTCTTCAAAGAACTAAATATATTCAGTTGACATGGTTCAAACGCAATTAATTCGCAGATAAAATATCTTTATATCTGCACATAGTACTGACATGTAGAGACGTTGATTGACGAAATAATTTATACTCGTCTAAGTGCAATTGCATGCACTGAATGTACGAATATGGCCATAAAAATATGCACACAAAAACACGTATTTTCGTAAGCATGCTTGGGTGCACCTTAGTAACTATACATACTGTGGAACTTCTCAAAACTTCTAATAAGCTCTTGAAATAAAAAAGAAACAAAATTATCTATCCTGGGACATCTAAACCTAACAGGTGATGTTAGTTCAGCATCTGAATAACCCAAGTAAATCTAAAATACCGTTGGTTTTTAATTAAGAAGGGAAAAGGTGCAGATTAGCAATGCTCTGAGAATGGTGTTTTCTCACTGGAACGCTACAATACTTTGTTTTGCCAATCGCACTGCAGCGAGTGGGGCATTGCGCTGTGACCGGCTTCACTGGGGATTATCAGATCGTAAGAAAAATTTTTACATTTGGAATAAGTCTGTCTAATTGAGCGTCAGCATGTTTGTCAAACATGCACCCAAACACAGGTCTTTCTATCTGGCTGCAGTGACCGCAGCAAACTTTACCCAGATCGTCTTGCATTGATGTGCATAAAAGGAAAATAATTTTCTGTCTGTATGTGCTTTCCTGTCTCTACACAACTATAACCTATAGGAGATAGGCTGCATAGTTTGCATAAACGTCGTGCATAGATGTGCATAAAGAGAGATCACTTTTTCTGTCTCTTTTACTGTGTGTACACAACTTTAACCTATAGGAGATAGGAGCATATTATGGTTTACATACTCCATTAATGAAGACCTTTCAGATGATGCTGAGTTTGACAGTTTTAGTTCTTACCTCAGTCATGACCTTCATAAGAGAAACAGGTGCTATCGCGGAACTCTTGTTTCCCAAATATATCTTGCCCAGGAGTCAACTGACGGAGTTATCTACCTTTAGAAATAGCATAATGTTTCCTATTTTCTGGTTTCATAGTTGGTAATGGAAACGCATTGCTGCAGTAATGTTCTCAGTGAAGTTGTTAATCTAGGGTATTTTAATTTTATGCCTAACCATACTGAGAAAATTATCATTGTGACTTTTTTAATTGTTTGGAAATTCACTGCTTTATTAAAGTTCTCAGAAAGCTTGCTAATCTCCAGTATTTCAGTTGTATACCTAACCATGTTGAAACCATTATTATTAGTGTGGATATTTTATAGTAAATGAAAAACATATCTTTTATGATTACGGAATAAAAGATGCATAATGCCAGACTGATATACCGATATATATATATATATATATACATATATATATATATATATATATATATATATATATATATATATATATATATATATATATATATATATATATATATATATATATATATATATATATATATATATATATATAGCGAAGATGTTTCAGGAAAGAGGAGCAGATATCCCCAAGAGAATTACAAAGATTGAAAATAACATTCAAGAGCTGAGACAACCTCCAACAATAGCAACAGCCACTGAGGACAGGAAAACACCTTCAGAAGCCCAGAATACCAGTCCAAGTGGATCAGTAAGTTGTCCTTATCTAGAGACAAACAGTTTGAATCCGACTCGATAATGACGCTATTAGTTTCGAATGTTTGTAAACACCGGCTTAAATCTCTCCGCCTCTGAACAATATTTGGTGTGAGCCTCATTAGAGCTTCAGATTTATTTAATCGTGTTCATTTCGTCTGAGGGAAACTGTTTGAGGAATTTATTGTATAGAATTCTCAGAGGACAAATTAGTGAAATTTCTAACATTCAAATTTTTGCATACGTCGCTACAAAATCGCATACATGAGTAGCTGATATAAAGTATTCACCTGTTGTCCTAAGGTTTTCATTGTTGCTCATCGTTAACGTTCTCTTCATTGCTGTTCATCTTTAACATTCTTTTATTCCACAACGTTTATTTGTGCCTGCATCTTAGCAAGTAATTAAATCCAGCAAGTAATTACATCCAACAAGAGCAAATTACATTCTTCAGTAAGAGAACAAGTTTTTTTCATGGGAAACTTACGTAACCTGTTATTAATAGTATTCGACCAAAACTTAAATAGATAAAACAACGCACAAAAATCTGTTATCATTGGTTAATTACCGATGAAGAAAGTTATGTAGTTTCGTTTTTATTTCTCTTTAATTTTTTTTTCATTGGAGCTACCGAAGCTTTATTAAGTTCCTGTTCACCTACCCTACCTGTCTGCCCTTTAGAAAAAAAATATAATAATCGACAACGATAAAATTTCTCCCAAACATTTTCTTCTTCCTGCCTAGTTTTACCCAAAAATAACCTATTTTTTTTCTCATCTCACCAATGCCAAATATTTTATAGCTAAACAAACATCGCCTATTTTTATACTTTCTTTGAATCGTGGGAAAAATCACTTCTAATTTTGCTTTGATTTAAAACCAGATTGTTAGAGTGAGGGCCTATTTCTAAGCTGTATTTTACTTTTAAATTCAAGTGTAAACAAATTTGTTCTAATCACGCCATGCATGAACTGAAATTTACTTTGTATTTAGTGAGTAGAAACAAGAAAAACTATATGACTACAAGAAGCATAAAGTAATCGAAAAATAGGGATGAAAGCAAAGAAGGAATAGGTGCAAAATGCCATATAAAAACAGTTAAAAATTCCAGTAAAATCACTGTAATTTGATAAGGAAAATTAAACCAAGACAAGTGTGTTGTATAAACAAATGCTACTTAACGGAAAGAAAGTTTTAGGATAAAGCTAACATAAGTTGGGACGAAGAAATGATTCAATAAATTTCAGAAATTTCTAGTGAAAGGTGGCTTTGAAAAAGCAATAATACACCATTTAAAAAAACTAAATTAAATTAATTGTAGGCAAAACGGAATTACGGAGGTATTACTTGTGGAGTACGAATATAATAGACCCAGAGGTTTTAATATTTGTGGTAGAAGGGAATTCCGTTTTTCTCAAAGCAATTTTTACCCTAAATTCATGGGAATTTTCCTTGGCATTTCTTCGCATTTCAATGGTAAACGCCTTGCATAAGAACGGATAAAAGCCTGTTTTTCCCAAATAACGGGAAACGACAGTATTTTATTTTTTTTTTTACAGTAAAATACATGTAAACTTAACCAGTGTAACGTTACCATGCAATTCAAGACGAGGAAAGTGAAAAAAAAAATAATGTTTATTAAATGGTCGAAATAAACAAAAGCTGTCTTTTGGATATAATGTGATCGAACAAAGCAAAGAGTGAAAAAAAGAGGAAAGTAATGAACTTGTAGGTGAGTAAATGAAAGAATAAAATTAATAAAGTAAAAGAAAACTATAACAAAACCATTTGAAAAATAGAATCTTAATATAATAAAAAAAAGAATATGAAGGAAGGTAATAAAAAAATAAGAAACAGGAATCTATCAATATCGACGGAAACAAAAGAAAACAGGAATATTTCAATAACAAGGGAAACAAATTTCTGGGATTGAAAAAATTTAAAAAAAGCGGGTATGATGCAAGGAGTGAACTTCTCGTAAATAAATATTGGTGATTATATAGATTCTCGGGTTGGAACTGCCGATTTTAGAGAGGAGATTCAGTAAATTAAATGCTCTTTTATATGCAAGTGCACTTGACTCCTTAACTTGGTTCCTTAACTCCTCTGCAAAAAAAGAATTTAATTATAGACCTTTGACACGGGCAAAGATATCTGCAAAACATTAGCTATTATCATGGTACTGTTTAAACTAATTTATACAGAATTTGTTAATATATGAGACTAACATTCAACAGTGCTCTGTTTATAATAGGTGAGGAGTGAATTAGGTACAATATAAATTTTTAAACCAGATTGCCTGCCGGTGCAGATGTGCTTATCAGTTATAATTCCATCGAGTGTAAGTAATTGCAAGGGAGAGTGAATTCGACATTAAATTACATTTTCAGCTCAATATGTTTGGATAAAAAAATCATGGATATATATATATATATATATATATATATATATATATATATATATATATATATATATATATATATATATATATATATATATGTGTGTGTGTGTGTGTGTACGTATATTGGCTTACATGTTCGTGACACATGGTCTCTTGCAATGTTTAACAAACCTCGCAAGAGTGGATATGTTCTGTTAATTCAGCGCTCAACATATATTCACCTGTGAAAGTCAGCAGTTTGGGTATGGTCACCTTTGGTCTAAATACATAGAAGAGTCACGTGGATGGGTGGAAAGTTCCGTTCGTCAAGTTCGAAAATCATCTAGAAGTTTGGTGGGCTTGAGCCCGTTTTCTAGGTGTGCCCAATGAAGCATGTGTTTGTGTGTACATTGTGAAAGACGCTTGGTGCAATGCGCTTTTGTGAAAGGAGATTCATTGAGAGGCGTGAAGCCGTGTCTAAAGGACGTGTTGGACACACTGGGAATTGGAGTTCCCATTCGCCAGAGAAAATGTTTCATTGCTGTTGAAGGAGCTGTTTGGGAAGGGCAGTGAAATTCTAAGCTCCAATGACCTGTTGAAGGGGTGAGTTGCCGTTCAGTACCTTGCCACGTATTTTATCATGTCTTTTATGTCGGTGTTTATTTGATTGTTAACACATTTCGTTTTGTTTTGGGGGATATCCCACATTATTTTATATGAGGTTAAATGTGATATGTTTTTTCGATTGACAGATATATCATGGATGAAGACACGCACAGTTGTGCAAAAGCATGGGAAATGACTTAGATGATGTTCAGACATTTCTTTTAATTTGTACTTTGATTTACTGACCCTGGTATTATTATGGAGAACTTGGTGACGGGGTTGGAGGAAAGGGAATTTAGTTTTCTCTTTTGTTATCACTTATGTTTTATTGACGTTTGAGGTGATGGTTAAATAATATGCTTTAGCTTCTCTTTGTTTAACTGGTTTCATGTTGGGTTTGTAAAATACAGTTTATTTTCGTATGCCAGGTTTGATTTATACACATCAGTTTACATGTAGATCTTCATAGCGTCTGAGAGAGAGAGAGAGAGAGAGAGAGAGAGAGAGAGAGAGAGAGAGAGAGAGAGAGAGAGAGAGAGAGAGAGAGAAATGCGACCTCAGGGATGCAGGCCAGCGCCACCAAGATATCTTTTGCATCATCTTCAAGGTAGGTAAAATATAAAACGCCCTTTTGAGGGCGTTTAATATATATATATATATATATATATATATATATATATATATATATATATATATATATATATATATATATATATATATATATATATATATATATATATATATTGTCATAAACTGGGTCCTCGATGTGGATGGAAGTTGGAATAATTTATTATTATAGACTGCCTTCGTACCAAGGGGGTCCAAGATTATGATCAAAAATGAAAACCACTGGAAACTCACCTTAGAATCTTCCTTGATTTACATAAATAATGAAGGTCCCCATTGGAATTAGAATTCTTTAACAAACAAGAGGGGTTTTATTTACAGAGAATGGGGCAAATATGTGAGACCAAAAATGTAACAATTTACAGACACATAAATCACATACGATAGATCAATAATGCAGTAATTTACAAATTCACAATGTAAATATGAGGGGCCATAGACACTACAATCCCCGTTATAACAAATGACTCATGCTAAAATGCATCCATTCGCAGACAATAATACATTGGAAGGGGTGAATTCCAGGATAATGGCAATTAGTTAATCAAGATGACTTCTGTGTGGGCAACGGATTCTTGCGATCAGGACTGGTTGCGAAATTTGGATGGCAGTCATGAACGGGTCGGGCATAGATTTGCGGACTGGACCGGATAGGATGGTGCCTGGAAGAGAGGTCAGGAGTTAGTACAAACACGGGGGAAGAAGGAAAACCTCCCTTGCTAGTAAATAAACACAATGAATCTCTGCACTAGGGAGGAATTGCTCACTTGAGTTACTTAAATCAATTTGCCCTTAACTATGGAGGGAATATTTGAATACTTATCACTGAATCACATTAGGTTGATTTCAAAGCAAGTCATGGGGCGATTCACTGGATGCTTGAAGTAGGTTGCCTTAACAAAGGGACTGCTTTTTTTAGAGTAAGAAAACTGAAGTTTGAAGGAATGGAAAAATCAAGGAATTTCAAGGGGAGGGAAAGGGATGGCTTACTGACTAATTGCAGATGACATACCTGGGTCTGTAGATGCTGTGCTGACATGTACGACTCGGCCAATTACCGAAGTTAGCTTTCACCAGTGTAAAGGAAGAAGCACCCGAACTTGTGTCTCGGACGATAGGTATGTGTGGATTGGGGTGCTTTCCCGGAAAACAGAGCGCGCATTCCACCGTTGTTTGTTTCAAAGTCTCAGCCTACGTCAATCTGCAAAGAGTCATACAGCCAGCAAAGGAGTGGAGAAAAAATAGCTCTTAAGATTAAGTACTTAGAGTTTAAGGTCCTATCTATCTCGCAGCCTGGATGCGCCTTCCATTACCCTAGAGGATTGACCGCTCCTATCGCGTGATGGAGGGTGAGGGGGTTTTCCTTTTGTGTACCCCAGATCAGCTGAGGTGGGGGCTGTCTCTACATGAGTTCAAACAGGTGCTAACTGCCTTTCCTAGTTCAAAAGATGCTTGGTTCTACCTCGCCCGCCATGTTTTCTTGGCCTTACAGTCCAATAAAAGGTGAAATTCTTCCCTGAATAAATTAATTACACACACACACACACACACACACACACACACACACACACACACACATATATATATATATATATATATATATATATATATATATATATATATTTATATGAGTGTGTGTGTGTATCTGAGTGTGTGGTACTTTGATATTTGCATTGATGAAGAGTGAGAACTTAAACAAATATATGATTATCTTATAAGGATAATTGTAGTGTGATCCCTGATATTTTTTCAGAGGCAGATTGGACCGGCATTCTTATCCATCGTTATATGAAGAAATTAGGAAAGAGGCCAAATTTTTTGGGGGGAAATAAGTATGGTTTAATCATGAATGATCAGTAGATCGACATTTTAAACAATAATATATTGTTGACTTATTTCAGAGATTATGGTTTGAGTAAGAAAAATTAAGACAGCGAGAACTACCCATAATTAAAAAAAAGGCATTCGGTAACGCATATTGCCTGAGACTGCAGATTACCCTGAGGAACTTGTAAAACAAATATAAAAAAAATCAGTGTAGAAAACTACAGTTGGCTTGTCAAACGATCTTTCAAAGTATGGCAAAAGCATTAAAAACACAAACAAACAAATATACCAAAGGGCATGTGAAGCATTGCCAAGTACTCATGTGAATCACAGCTAATTAATGATGGACAAAAGATCCATCAAGGAAATAAATTCAGCCAACGCAGCATTTTCCTTCCAAAATCTCCTTGAAAATTTTTTCTGATATGCTTATGTAAGCATAAATTAACATCACATTCTTTTTAAGACAACCAATAGAATGTTATAGTTATATGCCAATTAATGCATCAGTGATGCAGCGGAAGAAATTTTGTGCTAGTGTTCAAATGCTTAAAAGCAAATGACTTTAAGAGAAACAACCACCCCCGATCTGCACGACCTGCATATCTGAAGTACAAATGCAAACATTCGAAAGACTTCACGAGTTTCCGAGTAGAGCCACGAAGAAGGGAAAAAAGTTGGGGTTTTCCGTCGTGTATTTGCAGATGCTCTTTTCAAGCAGTGGAGTTTGTTCATTCGCGGAAGGGAAGACGCTTCTCCGAATAAGAAAAAAAAAAGTTTGGGAAAAGGTAGAATAAACTCTAATTCTCTGAACGGTGTGGGCGTCCTGCTATAAATGAAAGTTAAATCATTATTTCTTATACATACCTTATTGAGAGTTACGGGGAAAATAATTAACGGTGCTTTCATGAATATCATAAATAAATCTTGTCGAGTACAATGGCCGGAAGGAGCAGAGAAAGTAAATTATATGAACTGGAATGATATGACTCATTACTTCTCATGTCAATTCATGTCAACTGGAATAGTATAGTAGCTATATATTATAAATACTATTATATCCTAGTATCTCAAAGAACTTAGTGCTCCCAGCGACATCCTGAAAAAATTTTATTAAGACTGGATGACTGTACAGTAGGTGAATCTTCCTCTAACTTACAACAGACATTTTACCATACTTTTCTTACACGTTTTTTTGAAATTTGTTCCTCAATTTCAAATTGTTTTTTTTCTGTCAATCCTTCAAGGTAACCTTATTTTGACGGTCAACAGCGAATGCGTTTTTGAAAATAAGATTTTCATGAAACCAGATATCCTTAAACAGGAATATATATATATATATATATATATATATATATATATATATATATATATATATATATATATATATATATATATATACGTGTACATACATACATACATATATACTGTATATATATATATATATATATATATATATATTATATATATATATATATATATATATATATATATATATATATACATACGTGTACATACATACATACATATATACTGTATATATATATATATATATATATATATATATATATATATATATATATATATATATATATATATATATATATATATACATATATATATATATATAATATATATATATATATATAATATATATATATATATATATATATATAATATACTATATATATATATATATATATATATATATATATATATATATATATATATATATATATATATTCTCTCTCTCTCTCTCTCTCTCTCTCTAAGTACGCTCAATAGCTCTCGAGTGGACCATTACTCGAAACACAAATAGACACGACAATTACAAGTCAAAGTTTATATCTTATATAAATCCCCTCGGCCATCCCAAAAAATTTCAGCCTCTTTTACCCGTTTATTGAAATGCTCAATAAAGTACATTACTTGAAATAAAGCTCAATCCTGTTCGAAATGGAACGAGATACGTCTGAAATAAATTCTCTTCAATCTCATTTTAACTTTTCGAATGCGATCCAATTCTCTCTCTGGTTCTCTAGAAAAGGTTCCGACCCCTTAAATGAAATTCCCCATTGAATCGCCTCTTGAAACACTAATTAATTACAGTTACAAGATATGGAAATCCTTTCCCTTTCTTCTAGGCTATAACAGCCCTTGATTCAATTAGAACGAAGTTTAACTCTGAGATTTTCACGTGTAGAAACAAGGCACGAAAAGAATAAAAAACCTTGGTAGTAGAAATTTAAAGGATCGAAAAGGGAAGAAGAACTTTATTAAAATCACTCAACATTCAGTCATTTCAAAATACAGATCGATTAAGCTGAAATGTGAGTAGCGCAGATCGTCCCAGACTAATCTCTATATTCATACAATTTTAACCCCCCCCCCTCCCTCTCTCTCTCTCCCTCTCTCTCTCTCTGTATATATATATATATATATATATATATATATATATATATATATATATATATATATATATATATATATATATATATATATATATCTTATATTCACGCACCTGTTTATTCCTGCATGAACTTAAATGTGTGGTTGCCCTCCGGAAGCCAATGAATAAAATGTATCATTGTTAGAATTGCACTGAAGGTCATTTTACAGCATATGAGGCCTTGCAAGTCGCAGTTTTATCGAGGTATTCCTCCTGTTGCACCTTTCAAACCTTTCAGCGCTGAATGACCTGATAGGTCCAAGCGTTTGGCCTTTGGCGTAAATTCTATATTCTGTTGTATTCAAAGTCCCATAAACTTCACCGTTCATTTACGAAAATCTGGGTATTTAGAGAGACTCGAGTGTTTTAAATTACTTTTATAAAGACTGATGTATGTTGTATAAGGAAAACAACTATTCATTAACTGCATTCCAGTCAGAACACTGCTGTATTTTGTATCATAAATCGCACTGTATTGTATCTGCTATCTGGTAAATACTTCGAGCCTCAAGATGTCATGTTTATCAAATTGTCTGCCTCAAAGGAGGAATGTTGTAAGACAACATCTAATCACGAGAAATACTATAGAATAAGCGAAAAAACTACAATTATATTTGTTAAGAATAATGGGAAACATATGACAGAAATCATTAAGGAACTCCCTTTTTTGATTCTTTCAATTCTTGATGAGTCTATGTTGAGACTATTTATTTCCATTTCACCATTCATTTCATATGCAATATTGAACTATAATAGATTTTTTCCTGTAACTGAAGGATATCTCTTAGTTACTTATAAAAAGAAAAATTAATTGGTGGCAGAGCGAAATATGATAGGATATCAGGTAACAGACACTGCCCATAACTGAAGTCAATTCAAGAGAAGACAAAATACGAGGTCAGGAATGAATCCCATGAAAGCACAGGATCCAAAACATTCGGTGAAGAAAGAAGAGGGTTGGGACCGCCCCCCAGCCTAATCCGAATGGATAACTGGGATCAGGAGGTAGTTCTTACAGGAACAAAATCAGCGAGAGTCTATTGATAATGACGCCATGAATTTAGAACATATGCCAACACGAATTTAAATCCTCAAACCATTGGCTCTTCTGTTTGCTCGGTACAAAATGATTAAAGAAACAATGATTCTCATTTAGGCTTCGAGTCATTATAGTCGAAGCTATAGAGGCGATTTGTTTGCGCAGTATGGTAGGCATAAAAAGAACTAAAAGGTTAAAGCAGTGGAGGTGCTTAGGGGTAGGATAGGCCTGGTGGAAGGGTGGACGAGTGTTCGAGATGGTTTGGCGATTTGTGGAGAATTGGAGATATAGGCTGGTGAAAAAATGTCTACGGACTTGCACAATAGAGATGAAGGTATTCGACACACCGTTTATGAGCCTTCTGTTTGGTGTACGTGAAACCTAATGTTGTGGAAATTATGTGCACAGGGGCTTCATTCATGATTCGCCCTCTAAAGTATGAAAGTGACGGTGATTGAATTGGTTTGTTGTTTTGTGATTCGAATACAAGGACAAAAAGTTTATTTTCTATCTCAATAATAATGTTTAGATGTATATGTATATATATATATATATATATATATATATATATATATATATATATATATATATATATATATATATATATATATATATATATATATATATATATATATATATATAATGTGTGTGTGTGTGTATGTATATATATTTTTTCAGTGTACTTTTAAAAGTTTCGGAACGGTATTTTATTAAAAAAAGTAACGAAAATGAAAAAATTTTTATACCATTTTATATTTAAAATAAACTCATGAAAAAGTTTCTTCGTACCATATCTGAAGAATCCTTATGCCAACGACTCATAAGGAATTGGAAGCGTTTTACAGAGTTTCCATTATGTTCCCGCAGCATAGAGGAAGTCGTTCAAAAGGGGAAAATTTTCCTTTATGTCGGAGGAAGAAAAAGCCGTTGCGAAAGTTACCCGGACGGAGACAGGGAAGTTTCAGCCGGCATCCGAATTGCGAGTGATGCGAAACTTCGATGAGCTGAGGACGTGTGGGCCTTGGTGATACTCTATTTGCTATGTTGTTGTTTGTTGCTGCTTTTCTTGGTGCGTGGCATTACTGCTGTTATCTACGCAAAAACGCGGCTCTAGCGGTAGTTTGAGAATAATTACAGTTTAGAATTTTATTGCGTTCAAGTCACAAGAAAGGTAGAGTACGTCCAACATATATATATATATATATATATATATATATATATATATATATATATATATATATATTTATACACACATGTATATATATATATATATATATATATATATATATATATATATATATATATATATATATATATATATATATATATATATACATACATACATACATATTTATGTATGTATATAAAGGAAATAGGAAACAGGCTTTCTATTTTATCTGCCTGTTGAAATATCAGAAGTACGAAATTCCTCATTATAGCCAAATAGAAATGTTTGCTAGGTATTTCATTATTATATAAATGACAATTTGACAGTGTTGTCGGGGGAAGCTAAAGTCAAACAGTTGGTCACGCGAAGCTTTCCACAACCCATTATCCAGGCAAACGATTGTTAATATCGTGATCAGAAAAACTTGGCCTGCCACCAATTTTGTGTACCAATCAAATGTCCACGATTTACTGTGGCCCAATCTGTTGGCCATTGTCAAAGGACATTATCGAAACAATGACCATGTCAGCAGCGACCACGCGGGCTCTCTCACTAATAATATATGGATGTGTTGAGAATTCTCGCCGATTAGCTTCATTTTCGTATAGTTCTCGCGATCATATATCAGAGAGATTAAATTTAATGCATGAAGCGAGTAACACTGCAAATTTTTGATATGGGTTATGATTTGGGAAATGTTTGGTGACCTTATCTTTCTTTCTTTAAATCTTCAAGTGAAAATCCTTTTGGACAGAGCCAACAGACTATAAACCCAATAGGCCGCCTAAGGGAAACTAGTCTGCAGAGAGAGAGAGAGAGAGAGAGTTATAGGAAAAGGTGATAAATAAACACATATGAAGGAATAAAACTGAAATTCAGAAGACGTCAGCAGAAAGCAGGAATGAATTTGCTCCTCGCTTGGCCGTCTCAGTAGACCTTTCCCTAAAAAAAAAAAAAAAAAATTAAATATATATATATATATATATATATATATATATATATATATATATATATATATATATATATATATATATATATATATATATATATGTGTGTGTGTGTGTGTGTGTGTGTGCGTGTATTAATATTACAGTAAGACTAAAAAGGATACTGTAATATTTACTGTCAGTTACGTAATAAGGAAATACTTATAAAGCACTTCTTTAATTTTCAATTGCTTCTACTCTGGACTCTATATAAGTCTTAAAAATTAATGTTTAGGCATTTTGGAAACGTTGAAATCGTTTGCTAGACATTACTCTGGTCCCTTCCATTCTCTTACGCATTGGTTTCAGAATTTAATTGAAATAACTAAAGAGACTTACCAGGAGCATAAAAATTATGAAAATCCTCAGGGATTCAGACATTCTTTTCCTCACAGCACCAAAATTTATGTGAGGATCCTCACAGCACCAAAATTTATGTGAGGACACACGTGATGCCAATTTCTTTTTTCAAGGGAGAAAATTAGCTAGGAAGTGTGTGCTTATTTGTCTGTTGTGAAACATATTTTCAAATCTCAAACAACTCCAAATGTAACTATATATGTTCACTAGGGAAATTTGCCCTATCACAATGACCTAAATTCTTTTAAAACGATAAAGTTTCCTCTCGGTCGCTTGCTTAAATTCCGTGAAAATGACCCGGGTCAAAAAATGCTAAAATCCTCATGTTCACAACACCTACGACGTAATTGATTGTCTTATTAATACACGGGGGGTTTCATCCAACTACCTTTCTGTGAGTAACGGTTCTAAATCTCATGGCAAAAGAGAGAGTCATTCTAGTTCAGAGGGTCGTGTATCGTTGGGAGATTTTCAAGGGAACGAAAACCCCTTTTTGTACGTGGAACATCTCAAGGAGATTTTCGTTGACTGTCGTTTATCTTTTCGTGGTTTCCTGCAGAGTAAAAAGACGACCAGTGTTTGGAGAGATCTTTTCAGTAGGAATGAAATGGATGTTTATGTTTTGCCGTGAAACTTGTTCCGATAAAAATGATGCGCCATTCTTTTTTAAAGGCAAGTCGTACAAACTCACATATCACGACACGTTCGCTCTCTCTCTTTATCTTACATTACAGGTTTTACTTGTAACCTGTAATATAAGATTTTCACAGTGAGTCTTTACTTTAAATGCAGTAATATATTGGGAATTTTGTTCTCTGGCTGTAATTGGTGATTTAAAATAAAATCGTGTCTTCAAAGAAGGAGCAAATATTAAATTTAAAATAAGACAGAAAGATAAGTATTTTCATATCCCCATAACAAGCAGGTAACAAGCAGGTATGTGAGTGTGTCTGATAATGCTTATTTGTGTTTGTGCTCCCCGATAAAACGCATGTAATATTTTTAGATCATAGCCTGTCCTTTAACATCCTTTCGGGTGGTGTTAAACAAAAAATAAAAATCCTATTCTAGTATGTGGCTCTTTTATGATACTGCCCGTATATACATACTTATATAGGCTACCCTCTCTCTGGCTGACGTTCCTGTACGTGGATTTGTAGAACGAATCGGAAACTAGGAAACCATTCTGGAGTTGAAAAGACGGGTGGAAGAAATGGCCTTTTATGTGGTTCAGTGGAAGGCTTATACGCCGAAAATAGCGTTACTGTTTCTTATCTCGAAAGCTTTTAACTTGAATAGGGAAAGGGATGTATGGCCTTGTCCGCTTGTATTCTGAAGGGAATGCAATCCACAAAGGATATCTGAGCTTTACTATCCTGGTATATGGATTATGCGCTTGTGGAATCTATCCATATTCTGTCCTGTTAAAGTTACAAG
>JANJGK010000017.1:5423266-5450766 GCA_039081455.1 Macrobrachium rosenbergii | reverse complement strand
CTGTACACACATGCGAATGAAAACAATTAAAAATCGCATTGCCCTATGAAGTAAACTTCCAGAAAATACGACATAAAGCACACTTTCAAGACATTTCAGGTTCTATAAAAAAAACTCAATGGCATATGATCTAATTTCATTGAATTTTCCATTGACTGTTCAATGGTTACCCCAGAAACTTACTATTATTATATTCCTTGGAACTATACTGCACACTGCAAGGGTATTGTTAATTATTGTCTTTATGCGCTTGTGTGTAAATTCTAATTTCTTATACTTGAAAACCATTAGCCACTATTTCTGAATGAAACGTTACTTTAAAAATCCGCCCTAAAGCAATATAAAGGCCGAGGCAGAATAAAATACAAATAAAAAATAAAACTAAAAAATGACTAAACCCCTACGTCCAGCATCACTTGGCATTTCTTTCGAGTAAGAATTGTTTTCTAACCTGTTCTAAATCCGTTGTCCTTTTGTTCTTGGCAGCACAGAAATAAAGGTCTTACCCTTTATCATCATTAGTCAAGTAATGTTTCACTTTGACATGGAAATGGCAAAATGATGGACCTTTCACCCCTCCTAGATCGCTGTCAGAAGCTATATAGGATGTTGCTTTATTGCTGTTATTTTTCAATTTATGCTGATATATATATATATATATATATATATATATATATATATATATATATATATATATATATATATATATATATATATATATATATATATATATATATATATATATATATATATATATACATAAAGATAAAATCCACGAAGGAAAGGGAAACACTGGAGTGCTGCGAGGCCTTTCGACTCTTTCGTCCTTCTTGGATTTTATCTTTATTTATATATTCATCACGTTCCATATTTTCGTGATTCAGTTATACGCATATATATATATATATATATATATATATATATATATATATATATATATATATATATATATATATATATATATATATATATATATACATACACACACACACACACACACACACGCGCGCGCGCGCGCATGCGCGCTCTAAATTATATGTGAAACCCCATTATTATCTGAGAATTGCATGTAGTTTAGAAAATAAGTAAGAAATATGTAAACCAATTGTCGAACGTAAAAAGTGTATACTGATAATTAGGCACTTACTTTGTATTCTTCAGAATTTTTTTAGCATGCAAAGGAAATGAAGGGGTCCTCCTGAAACTTAACTGAGGAAAAGGTTGACAGTGGGGTAAGGAAGGTAATAAGAATAATAGAAATGAAAAATACTGACTCTGTAGCTAAATATAGGGAACATAAAAAGCTTGGCGAACTATGAAAAGTGTTTGGAGCCACACCTGAAGGAAGTGGTATTAGGATTTTGTGGTCAGTGACATGTTTCCAGCGTTTGTCAGGTTGGAGAGGGGGATCAAGGAGAACCAATAAGATCTTCGACCTTCTCTGAACAGGTTTGATTTATCTTGAGTCTGTAAGAACCAAGAGACCTTGAAAATGGAGAGAGAGAGAGAGAGAGAGAGAGAGAGAGAGAGAGAGAGAGAGAGAGAGAGAGAGAGAGAGAGAGAGAGAGCTTCCTTCTAATGTACAGCGCAGTGAGAATATACAAGTAAATAAGTATCTTTCTTTAATGTTCAATTCCTGTCATGAATTTAGCACCATCATAGAAAATGAATGTGTGTGTGAGAGAGAGAGAGAGAGAGAGAGAGAGAGAGAGAGAGAGAGAGAGAGAGAGAGAGAGAGCTTCCTTCTAATGTACAGCGCAGTGAGAATATACAAGTAAATAAGTATCGTTCTTTAATGTTCAATTCCTATCATGAATTTAGCACCATCATAGGAAATGAATGTGTGAAAGAGAGAGAGAGAGAGAGAGAGAGAGAGAGAGAGAGAGAGAGAGAGAGAGAGAGAGAGAGAGCTTCTTTGTAATGGGAAGCACCCAAAGTCAGTGAAGACCAGATGTCTTTATGGAGTGAAAGCTTGTGGTCAGCTTTAGTCAGGAAGAAACTCGCAGGAAACCAAAACCTCCAACATTTGTCAAGTTTGACCGCACAGTCTTCCAGTGTTCAATGGAGAAAACTAGTTTACAACTTTTCCCGTACTTCTTACATAATCACGGTCAGTATGATAAGATATATGAATTATTTTAAGTATTTATGTCTGTAAAATATACTAAAAATAAAAATTTGCAAGAAACGAACATGTAAACTTGACTAACATAATTTTCTGACTATTCAAGTGAAGTTTGTTCCAGCTACGAACTCTATCCTTTTCAGAATTTATCGGAATATTCAATACTATGACTATTCAAAGCCTTCTATACAGTACGTTTTCACTTATTCCTAAATTATATCATACACCATAAGCCTTAGTAGTAAAGAATAAATGTGAGTATTTATAAACGCATATATATATGACTTTTTATCACATCACCGTGATTCATATACAATCAGTAAGCTACAAACGTCCTTTAATATCCAATTCGCTCTACCTCGGACATAATATATTTTCATATATATTGCCGAAGGGGAATTTTTTAGTTGATAATAAGCTCGTCGTCCCGTGGGCTCGAACCAGCGAAGGACAAGAACTCAGGACTACAGTGGACGCATTAACCCACGCGGCCAGCAAGTGAGGTATAAGTGGATATCGTCTCCCATATACAAATCCCCTGTCACGCAGCCATATTATGACTTTTTATCACATCACTGTGATTCATATACAATCAGTAAGCTACAAACGTCCTTTAATATCCAATTCGCTCTACCTCGGAAATAATATATTTTCATATATGTTACCCAAGGGGAATTTTTTAGTTGATAAGAAGTTCGTTGTCCCATGGGCTCGAACCAGCGAAGGACAAGAACTCAGGACTACAGTGGACGTATCAACCCATGCAGCCAGCAAGTGAGGTATAAGTGGATATCGTCTCCCATATACAAATCGCCCGTCGAACTCAGGTGTTTGTATTTAGAGATGATATCCACCCACCTCTGCCATGCTAACCGTGTAGTGCGTTTGTCGCACGCAGCCATATTATGACTTTTTATCACATCACCGTGATTCATATACAATCAGTAAGCTACAAACGTCCTTTAATATCCAATTCGCTCTACCTCGGAAATAATATATTTTCATATATGTTACCGAAGGGGAATTTTTTAGTTGATAATAAGTTCGTCGTCCCGTGGGCTCGAACCAGCGAAGGATAAGAACTCAGGAATACAGTGGATGCATTAACCCACTTGGATCTTAAGGCTTTGTAGTGACAAGTCTATCCAAAAAGTTCGAAGAATTCGAGAGAGTTAAGAGGGCATTGTGGCTATTACCATTACAAATGTATCTGGTAAAAAGTGACCCGTAGATTCTACACATATACGTGTGTGTGTGTGTATATATGTATATATATATATATATATATATATATATATATATATATATATATATATATATATATATATATATATATATATATATATATATATATATATATATATATATATATATATATATATATATATATATGTATATATATATATATATATATATATATATATATATATATATATATATATATATATATATATATGTATATATATATATATATATATATATATATATATATATATATATATATATATATATATATATATATATATACATATACACACACGTATATATGTGTAGAATCTACTGGTCACTTTTTACCAGATACATTTGTAATGGTAATAGCCACAATGCCCTCTTAACTCTCTCGAATTCTTCGAACTTTTTGGATAGACTTGTCACTACAAAGCCCTAAGATCCAAGTGCAAGAAACATAAAGAAATATGATGTCTGATCGTGAGAAATAAAACCTGGTTCCATAATCAGAATGAGGTCCCCTGGTCAGGTCGGCAACGGGACCCTGTACTGATTATGGGGCCTGGGTTCATTTCCAACGACCGCTTATCATAATTTCTTCATATTTCTTGCACTTGGATCTTAAGCTTATATTTCTGTCTTTTCACTTCAGCAAGTAAATTATAAAGTACCTGTCCGAAGTTCATTTATTATTCCAGCGCTTTGGTAGACCTGGCTACCGTTGACATGAGGGTAATGACGCTAGGGGTCAACCCGTTTTCGGGTATAAATATTCCCTGCATGTACACCTTGTGCCATTCACCTCTTATACAAAGTTGAGAAAGCGAAATATATGTTTAATGGAATACCGGAGTGCCATTCTTTTTAACAATATTATTATTATTATTAAATGAAATTGCTGCATCAGCTATATTTAATTTGTATAGAGTCTTCTCTATTTTTCTAATTATTGCTTTTTCTCTGCTACTGCATCGGGTGAGTAACGTTCCGATGTTATTCATCTTAGGGAAGGAAATAGTCTAAATTCAGGGAGTCCGTATATCCATGTATTTAAATATGGAGGACATAACCTGTAGAGTTTTCTACAATGTATATATTTGTCAATTAAAGTATACAATTATTTCGCCAACGTTTCTCCCAGTTCCAGCTGGGTATGATCATGGCTTAGGGTAGGAGTAGATTGATGTTGATGGACGTGTCTACTCAATATATAGTCAGGGGTCAGAAGGGGGTAGGCCTCTTGCTGAATTTTTTATTGGCCAGGGCGGGGAGCTGGTATATTGACTGGTGAAAGTTTTCTTCAAGCCAACTTTTCAGGCATGAAGGTCACGCTGATGCAGTCTCGCTGACTGGTGGGGTAGGGGCATGGTATCACTGGGCAGTGCGTGACGTTGCGTGACATCACGTCCTGGTGTTCCCGTACATCTATTCCCATTGGTGGTGGGATTGTTTGCCTTATCTGGTGCTTCTAGGCCGGGGGTGTCGCTTGTTCTGGGGTTGGTCACAGGTCTTGGTATTATTGCCCTTCTTATATTTGTAGGAAGGAAGAGCACTTCCTGCTTCATATTGAGAGAGGGTTTCTCTTGCTGGATGAGGAGTGCTTCTAGCAGTCACAGACATAACAAGTCTGGGGCTCTCCCAATTATCGTGGTGTTTTTGATAATTTTTTTTCACGGGAGATGACGTCTTGGTGTGCGTCTCTAGCATGGTTTTTTTTATTGCTCCTTCTTGTGCGTGATATGAAAGCCTCTTCGACAGTTTCATAATGGTCATACTGATATATGAGCCGAACATCCACGGACAGGGCATTTAAACTGGTAGACTACATTAGTTTGTTTCAGAGGACCTCTGGTTGGTGGGGTTGGGTTATTTTTCATGATTGAATCTCTTGTAAGCCAGTTTTCATAGTAGACAACGAGGTCCAGCTTGGTGTCAACTCCAGTGGGGAATACGTTTTCTGTGATGATTTTCCTCATGATATCTTCATCTTCTCAATATCGTGGGTGCATTCTTGCTTTGTAGTACAACTTGATTTTCTCCTGGGGATGAGGCTGTGGCCTCTCTCGCTCGTCATACCATCGATCCAGTGCTGCACGTGCTTCTTTGTTTACTTACTTGTTGGAGTACCCGTTGTTAATGAGCATCTAGGAGACACAGTAGAGCAGTGAGTAAGGGCCCTCTTCACAAAGGCCTTGATGGTTGTGTTCTTATACCCCGCAGGGCACTCACTGTCCCCATTCAGGCAAAGGTCTAAGTTAGTCTGCTTGGAATAAACAGAGATTCTTAGGTCATCTTCAGTCTTGCATATACGGACGTCGAGGAAGGGGAGCTGGTAAACTGCTGAATTAGATGGTGTAATTCAGGGAACTGCACTGCTGGAATGTGGGATGGATAGCTTCTACCTCATTTTTGTCGTCAGCTTGCACGAAGATGCCATCTATGTATCGTGCGTACTTGCGTGGTTTTCGTATATGGGAAAAGACTCGTTCCTCCACTGTTCCCATATAGAATTTCGCGAAGAGGACACCCAAAGGCGAGCCCATTGCCACCTCATCTTTCTGCCTATACATCTGGCCCTTATCGGTGGCTAAAGGGGCCTTCTTAATGCATATCTCGAGGAGGGCTCGCAGAGATCCTTCCAGGATATTCAGTTGAGGTGTAGAAGGGTCCCTATAGACCCAGTCAATGATGAGGTCGAGGGTCTCATCAACAGGCTCATTGGTGAATAAGGACTCAGCATCCAAGGAGGCGATGGTTCCTGTCCCCCGGGAATCTTGGATTTCTTCCTCTACGGTAAATTTTATAGAAGGGAATAAATCATTTAGCTTCTATAAAATTTACCGTAGAGGAAGAAAGAAATTGTAATTTGAATTTTCTTGATGTAACTGTCCATAGACATGATAGAAATTTCACCTTTTCAGTCTTTCGAAAATCAACTAACATTGCCTCTTTTGTTCATTATTATTCCAATCATCATCAGAATGTTAAATTCTCCATCTTTTCTGGAATGTTCTTAAGGGCTTTACACATTTGTAGCCTGCAGTTCATTGATGCTGAGATCAAAACTATTTATGATATTGCTTTGAAACTTAAATACCCAAGGACTTTGTAGATGTAGTATGGAAAGGAGCCAGGATAACATTTTATTCAACTAATAAAATACTTGAATTCAGCAAGCATAATATTCTGAAAGGTTTTTACAAATTCCTGGAATTTTAAAGCTTTTCAACATAAATGTTGTTTTCATTAATTTTAATGTTAAGAGTTTAGTAATATAAAATTCTCCTAAAGATGTTTCTGACTGCATCTATGAAATTCCTTGTAAAAAGTGTGATAAAATATATTATGGACAAACTGGAAAATCACTCTCACAACAAATCAAACAACACCAATATTTTCGATGAGATCCGGTCAAATACCAAATTCATTATTCGTACATTTGAGAGATTCAGATCATCCTATTAACTGGAGAGAAGCAAGATCTTTAGTTCCATGCAACGACACAGTTAAAAGGAATATCATTGAATCTTTTTTTATCAAGTCAAACAATGAAAGTGTTCTAAATTTAAGTCTTGGTTTGTTTAAACTTGATGCCTTCACAATTAAAAGGGTTGTTAATAAATAAAAGCAAAATTAGTATTCAGTTTTATACATATTTCTGCAATTTGAATGGTTAAGATTCCGTATCTCTTACGGTTAAGGATATGGTTTTAGTTTGTGATTGCGTGATCCCAGAATTTCCTGGATTACCCTTGTGTTTATTACCCCTTGGCAATTAACCATCTGGTATTCAATTTTATACAAGTTTTTGGGTTTTGTATAGGTAAACTTTCGCATCTCTAGTAAATTAGTTAGGTCTATGGTTTCAGTTTCTGACTACTTGATCCCGGATTATCCTGGGTTATCTTTCTGTTTATTACCCTATGACAATTGACCATCTGGTATTCTTGTTCTTTTTGTTTACTTTGAAACCTTTTCATCTGTGTCTCATTTGTGCCCAGACGATGTGCTAATAAACGTGAAAGCGCTTGGTACTGAACTTCTGCCTGTCATTTTCCTGTGGGATGTGCATATATATATATATATATATATATATATATATATATATATATATATATATATATATATATATATATATATATATATATATATATGCTTAAAAAATCACAGTAGATGCACGTGACTTCAGTGTATAAGCGAATCCCACAGGAAAAAGACAGGCAGGAGTTCAGTACCAAGGTACTGAACTTCTGCCTGTCTTTTTCCTGTGGGATTCGCTTATATACACACACACACACACATATATATATATATATATATATATAAACTACCTTAGATAAAACTGATGCGTTGAAAATTAAAATACTTTGTAAATGATAGCAATTGCATTGCAACTGTCCCCCTGGATTCGCAACTGCTGACCTCTGAAGGGTCGGAAGTGAGAGGGAAATCCAAGATCGTTGCCTGAAGACAAGGATTATAGAGGAAATTACGAGTAAGGCTATCGGAGGGATAGGTGAGGCGAGGCTGAGGGCTGTGGGGGGTCGGGGTCCTTATGGGAGATAATGGCTCAGGAAAGCTTAGCCATTTGTGGCAGTTAATTTTGAGAAACTGAGTGGCAGGAAGAGGCGGAATAATAAGACGGTGTTGGAAACGAGATTCAATCATACTAACCCCATTCCTCGCCGCAGAGACTACCAAGGTCGATCACATGGTGGGAAGAGGCACCTGGTCAGTATCGTGAAAAAATCGTGGTGGTACTTTTAACCAAATAAGTGAATTATTACGTGACTAGTGATTCTTGAAATGCGTTGGGTTGCAGTTCTGTTGAAGAGACATTGACAGTAAATACACACTTGAAACACCCTTTTGTAATGAAGAATACATATATCTATTTATCTCTTTCTGTCTTTCTACTACTATATACATACACACACACACACACACACACACACACACACACACACATATATATATATATATATATATATATATATATATATATATATATATATATATATATATATATATATATATATATATATATATTATATATATATATATATGTGTGTGTGTGTGTGTGTATATATATATATACATATATATATATATATATATATATATATATATATATATATATGTATGTATATACATACATACATATATCATACATACATATAATTATTCATTGTCTAAAAGTGTATTTAAAACTACCAATAGGCGGCACTACAAGTTCTGGGAGAAAGGAAATAAAGTTGATATATGCACTCACAGGTCCTCTAACATAATTGAATGTAGCAAATGCCAGGCAACGAGTTACCTTTCATTACGGGATGTATTATGTCCTCCTTAATGACCTGCCATGGCTACAGCCCTTGCATTGGCTTCTTACTTAAAAGGAGAACTGGCTCTACGAAGGCAATTTTGTGGGCAGCATGTGATGTGGGCCAACTCACAGAATAATCGATGAGCTAATATTGAAACTGAAGGGATTTTGCATCAGTAGCAATAAGAACAAAACTACTGATAGGAAAAACTGATGGGTAATGAGATATATGAATTAGTAATAATGACTATAATTAAATTATGCATATTTGCTTAATAACTATCAAAATTCATACAGTCATCAACATATTATTATCAACTTAAATTCAACAATGTAGATACCTTGCGTCAATGAAAATCTACGGTAATGGATAATTTATTTTGCCCTAAACGCTTAATAAGAACATGCTATTTTACCAAAGAGAATGCAAGATATGACAGTTAACATAACGCGTAAAAAAGGAGTTGTGCATACATTTATTTTTTTATCTTTGAATTTTTTTATATGTTTTTTCAAACGTAAATCTTATTCGGTTTGATTTAAATTCACCGGAAATTGTTCGTTAGTGGTCTGCCAGGAAGGTCATTCATGAATATGTCAGTCGAGCTGCCTGACACCAAGAACTATTTGATGACTTGAAGTTAAACTAACGCTCAGCAGCAGATATTTAATCCAACTGTAACGTTTCACTGACATATGATGTTCTTTTGTCATACGTCTCTAGTCATAATGATTTTTGTATATTTTCTTATTAGTTTTATAAAATATTTTACTAAATATTTTATTAAACTTTTACAAACTACTGAAAATAATTAACATACATTGCTGGGGAGTTAAACAGTGGGCCTAGCGGCACACTGGCCACGTGTCATAGGCATTGGGACCTGTCCCCCACTGGCTGTCAGCCTAAGAAACAGGAGATCAGCGCCTGACCTATGAACCTACAAAGGTCCAGGAGAACTTTAACTTTTAACCGACTTACTTTTTTGCAGCTACTGACGGAATTATGGCGTTATAGGCCACGCATGAATTCTCCATAAGACACGAAAGGAGGGTGCTTGATCTAAAATCACCCATAATGTATGAATAACTCGAAAATATTTTAACACTGGAATTTCTGATACTTAAAAATACTTTTTCTTCTTTCAAATTCTTGATAGCAGAGATCCGGATTCACTTTACAAGGCGAAGGACTCTGGTTCAATTGTTTTACATTACTTTTAATTATATTTCTTGCTTTTTTAAAACCAGATGAAAGGAAACAGTGTTAGTTTAACAGTGACAAATATACTCCATAATTTGGATTAAAATACACCTGTCTGTGGCTTACCCAAAATTTTGCAAGGCCTGGTTTGTACTATAAATTTCAAGTTCTAATTGATATCCAAGTTTTTAGTTCTACAGTCCCAGGTCAGCTTTTGGAGATCTAAAATTGAGTTTTTCACCAAAAAAATACGAAACTTGGCTAAAATGGAATCCTATGTATGGGCAACACCCACAGCAAGTTTAATCACCATATCTCAGTTCTTACCATTTTAACAGCTTTTGTGGAACTTTCTACCGTCAAGTGTGTTTGCTTACATGAAGTTCTGACATATTGTTACATATATATTGACTTTGATAGGCATGGAAAATTTTCGTATTTATTTTTGTACGGTTGTCAGCCTGAAACCTGTGGCAACTCAAGGCAATGCTGAGAATGCTGGAGGTGAAGAACAATACCTGAATGCAAATATGGAAGTCAAAGAGTCATTATTTTCGGCCTTCATCTGTCCCGCTCGCCTGTTAACACGAAGTTAGTCGTTGTTGTGTGCGAGTTCTTTGTTTCGAAAAAGCCAAGAAAGAGCAATAAAGCAATTCAATAAAACAAATCGTTTGTCAGTCAGGAACAGGAAAACAGCATTATTTATGGCAGAAAGTAAAAACAAACAGTAACCCCATCGTAATGATATACTGTTTACAAGAAAGCGTAAGGGATGAAATCAGTAACAGTAAATGCCTATAATAGTGCTTTTGTCATAAATAACATACACAGACATAAATACCAGACTTTTTTCATCAATATGGAAGATTTATTCCATCTAGAATGAAGTACCTACCAATATCTATGCATGTGTCATCTGTGTAATCCTTACCATATTTCTTCAGCAAGGTTCAAAACATAGGGTAAGCTTTAATGAGCTATTTCCGCAAATCGATTTTTGCTAAAATAATTTCAATTATTTTAAAATTAGTCTGACAGTTCTTAAAAAAATGAGTGTTTTTTTTCTTCGGAAACAATTTTTTTCTAAATTCTGTGGGTCCCTTTGGTCCCTAAGTTGAATTTGGGAGTGTGGGTCAGTGATTTAAGGGTTAAAACAACTTTTTCTTCTTATTGATCTTGAATACTTGGCAAAACATATCCATTCGTCCTATACTAATATATATATATATATATATATATATATATATATATATATATATATATATATATATATATATATATATATATATATATATATATATATATATATATATATATATATATATATATATTATATATATATATATATATATATATATATATATATATATATATATATATATATATATATATATATATATATATATATATATATATATATATATATATATATATATATATATATATATATATATATATATATATATATATATATATATATATATATATACACACACATACAGTATATATATTGATAATTTTTATGAATTGGACTGTGCATTCGAAAATTTATATTTAATGCCTCTGCTTACAAACACTTCGAAATATATATACAAAAGATTATGAGAAAATTTCCATAACTATAAGGAGAAATCTAAACGTTAAAAGGAGAATTTTCGTGGTTCCACAGAGGGAAGCCAGGAAAGACCCACCAGGTCCAGTAAAAAACAAGTAAAAAGTGCGCCGAAGTTTCTTCGGCGCAATCGAGTTTTCTGTAGAGCCTATAATCATGGCCACCGAAAATAGATCAATCTTTCGGTGGTCTTGGTATAATGTTGTATGAGCCGCGGCCCATGAAACTTTCAGCCACGGCCCTGTGGTGGTCTGTCCCATAGCGTTGCCAGACGCAAGATTATGGCTAACTTTAACCTTAAATAAAATCAAAACTACTGAGGTTAGAGGGCTGCAATTTGGTATGTTTGATGAGTGGAGGATGGATGATCAGTACACCAATTTTCAGCTATCTGGCCTCAGTAGTTTTAAAGATCTGAGGTCGGACAGAGAAAGTGAGGACGGACAGACAAAGCCCTCTCAACAGTTTTCTTTTACAGAAAACTAAAAAAGACTAAAAGACGGAATTAAATGTGGAAAGTAAAAAAAAAAAGCTTCAATCTCTCGCCATAGTCTGAACGGAAAACAGAGGGAAGGGCGTCACTTTAATGACAATGGCGGCAGAAATGGGAGAAAAATATCTCCTCACTGTGATGTCCCATTTTCCCCATCTCTCGTATCCATCCCCAGAACTGCCTCGATAAACGGAACTCGCGAAAGAACAGGATCCCTTGGCGGCTTTTGTAATCATTTGGCGGACATTATTGAAGATGGTTCTAACTCATTTTGCTTCCAAACGTTGTGGCTCTTCGATAACGGTCTCGTGCTGTTGAAATGGTAATCGAAATGCATTTTGAAGGCTTAGTTGACAATACACATGAGCTCTCTCTCTCTCTCTCTCTCTCTCTCTCTCTCTCTCTCTCTCTCTCTATATATATATATATATATATATATATATATATATATATATATATATATATATATATATATATATATATATATATATATATATATATATATACATATATACACACATGTATGCGTTTGCGTGCATACGCGTACGTGTCTATATCTGAATGTTTTGCGTGCGTGAGTGTATATGGGAGTGTTTCTGCATAAGTGTAAATTGTTCACATATATCTGACCTCTATATATAATCTATGCGAGCATTCAATTGCCTTAGTGATGTTCTTTAATCCTTCAGTCTCCTGTTTGGTAATAAAATCCTTTTAACTTCCCCTACGGAACGAATTTTCTTACCAAAGCAGATTATTGTTTACCCATTATCTACATTTCATGTAAGTTCCCGATGGCTTCTCCATTGACCATTTGCATCTAAGCGAAAACCTGTGAATAAAAAGTGACAGTTTTCAAATTAGTTCTGATTGCCTGATGCAGCAGATAAAACCGTTCCATTGCATCTTAAGATAGCTATCTTGATTAATCCTTTTGCTAGGGGACTGAAACCTGTGAGATGGAGAATCACGGAAGTTATTACATAATAATAACAAAAGGAAATCTCTATTTGGCAACCATTAATTATGAAAAAATACTTGTTTTTACTTCCATTGCCTCTCATTGTTTTAAGAGAAAGAGGGGATACTGAGATTACAAGGAATATTATTTTCTTGATGATGAATTATTATTACTGTTTAAAGACATATATTTTCATAATTGTGCAAAGCAACGTCGATTGCTGCTGCGTAATCATTATGGATTTGTAAGTCAAGGTTTTGAACAAAATCAAAGAGTAGTTTCTAATCCTCAGATATCTTTCATTTACCATTTCAGAAGACGGTCATTTTAATTGTTTAAAACTAGGACGGGTAAAACGTGGAGCCAACCGCTCTGAGTAAAAAAAAAAAATCGATTACTAGTAATACTGCCGCACTCGGTTACTGAAATATGAACGTGACAGCGAGCAGTAGTTTTTCTTTTCTCGGAAGTCATCTCTGTCAGAGGAATGGATTTATACTTAAATTATAACAAAAACAAGCGACTAGGATTAAATTTCTTACTAGTCTTCAAATACCTAATTCTGAGAAAAACAAAGCAAGGTAATTGCAATGTCAAGAGAGGATCAAGTATCGTGAAGTCGAGGGAATCCTCTAACAAAATTGAGTGTTGCAACACCACCAATATCGCAGTGTCATAGTAATCGAATTGCATGACGCATCGGCTTGTGAGGGACTGATGAAAATTGAGTCAAGTAGGAAACTAGCAGGCAATTGTCCTAATTGACTACGAACCGCGAATTGGATTATTATGATGAGATAATGTTCCTTGTGCGTGGCTGTCAATTCATTGCTGGTTTTCTCTTCACCAAGTAACTTATCCATTCGTTACAAACAAATTCTCGCATTTTTGGTATTAAGCTCGATAAACGATGGAGTGGATCGTGTAGCTAATGCGTGACATCGCATCCGAGCAAGGGTCATTTTCGAGACCTGATGAACACCAATATCAACAGCGAGCAAGGAAAAGTGTCAGAGAATGCACCCGCGCAAAATTGTTATGGCAAATGGTCGAGGAGAACCAGTCACATGATTAGTAAGGAATTATTTTTTTAGGTTAATATCTAAGGAAATACGATGCCTCAGAATAACATTACGGTTACCGACATGAATCACAAAAAGCCGTAATCCAGCGTTGTTTGTCGAAGACGCTCCATAAAAGCGCTAGATTCTAACCTAATATTTTTTTTCCAGTCCTGGTAGTCAAGTGGGACACGGGGAAATTTCTCTCCACATCAAAGATTCCTTCATATTACATAGGGGAAGTTTCCCTACAGGACGTATTTCTGACAACTTGTCTACACTTTATTTAATACATACAATCCATATATATATATATATATATATATATATATATATATATATATATATATATATATATATATATATATATATATATATATATATATTATATATATATATATATATATATATATATATATATATATATATGTGTGTGTGTGTATATATATATATATATATATATATATATATATATATATGTGTGTGTGTGTGTGTGTGTGTGTGTGTGTGTAGTGTGTGTGTGTATACATATATACATACATATATACAGAGAGAGAGAGAGAGAGAGAATTTCATACATTTCTATTTAAAGATTCAACCCTCCCATTCACATTTTCCCTAGCTTTGCTCTTATCTTGCGTATTTTAATGTTAATCGCCAACAACATAGTGAACTATCTTGCAAAAAATACGCATGCCTTTAATATTTGAGGATTATATCCAAAAAGTTTACCCTCCTCCCTCGGCGAGTTAGGTATAATAATGCAAATGGAGTCCACGAGTATGCGTACTTACGCAATGGTTTTGGCCCAGAACTATCAGCATGCAAATACTGTTATTACGAGATTAAATAATTTTGCTCAGGCATAGTTAACTAATTTTCTCCTCACGAAAAAACCGCTTTACCAATCGCCATCCCATTCAACGTTCCAGTGTTCGTGAGCACAAATTTCCTATTGTGGTGCTATTTACATGTAGACAATGTATTTCAAAATTGAAGAGTTTCATCGGGAAAGCTCCAAAGCTTGTGTCAGGAGGCTTTCATCCTCATTTGTGGACTGAGTCGTTCTTTGGAATAAGGAATTTTTCTCGGTATAGAAGGATGAAGCTGATTTTGGAAGTTGTCAAGCAAGGGTCATTCAAAAACTTGAAACAGGTGAGTACATAATTCACCCGTTGTTGAACTAACAATTTAATTTTACATCATCTATTCAAGGAGGCTCTATTACGGAAAATGAAATAGCAACAAACACCAAGCCTGAACCTTTGCAAAACACGTTTGGACCGAATAGAATGCACCGGAAGTTCATCGTTGATACTCTATTCTTTATTGGTATAAAGATATTTTCAGTCTGTCTTACTGACTAGTATACACATAAATTTACGCTAATTCTGACCCTAAGGGAAACAATAACTGAATAGTCAGTAAAGCACATAAAAGTTAATTGTAACTTCGGTCCTAATGAAAGAGCCAACTAAATCATATTTAATGAAGAAGGGGCGGATAGGAGGAATATAGATATCTCTCTAGACATCAACCTTTTGCATATTAGATTTCCTCTCAGGGTAATAAGTTCAAATGGACGCCACATAATTAAAACCAATATTAGTTTTGGAGTACAATGAGGAAGCTGAAATAGGCGATGCAAACGATCACTTTTTTTACTACATGAGGGAAGACATCTTATCAGCGATTTTACTGATACAACAAAGGAACTGAAACTTTCATTTTTACGAATGGCCACGGGTAATAATTGATGACTGGATTCGTACTGAAAGAAATTGGAAAATCGCCACGTAAAAATAAGTCTAATCCTTCGGGCCAGCCCTAGGAGAGCTGTTAACCAGCTCAGTGGTCTAGTTAAACTAAGATATACTTAACTTTTTTTTTTTTACCCACCCCCACCCTCTCTCTCTCTCTCTCTCTCTCTCTCTCTGACACAAACATAAACAACCCCACACGCATATATATATATATATATATATATATATATATATATATATATATATATATATATATATATATATATATATATATATATATATATATAATGTCCTTTCCCTCTTTCAGTGTTTTATAGCTATAATATGTAGTATATCTGTTAAGAAATGTAAAAACTCTTGGCTCTTTGTCTAATGTCTATTGAAAAGGATATCCTAACTTGTTAAGTACCTTTTTCTTCTTCAGTCATGAAGGATTAATCTTCTGTCACTATTCATTTTACAAGTAACAAACCAAGCCTGAAGAAAAATAGTATAAACTATTAAACTGAAGATTAACTACGAAATTTGAATTATTCACTTTTCTCACAGAAAACGTTTAAGTTTCAACCCATATCTCCTGAAAAACCAGGAAGTTTTCCTATTCACTAGAGAAATCTTATGTCAACAATAGCAAGCAGTTTTTTTTTTTTATGCAGTACGTACTGTTTACTGAGGATTTTGTTCACATTGCACAGTAAAATAGCATTTGAAAATCCGAAAGCCACTTTACTTGATTGGGCAACTAGGCTTCTGTTTCATGGAAATGGAATGTTATGCAGTTTTTGTATGTGGACTTTAAGTGCTTTTAAGAATTTTTATGTTATAATTTTTCTTCTAAACTAATGGGTACTTGCTGACTCGTGATAATTCTATTTTTTACAGACTTTTCTGCGACATACTTCCACTTGACGCAATCATCTTACCAATAATTGCAGTATTCAAAAGGGTTATTCTCTACTAAGAATCAAGAGTGAAATGATTGTTGCCCCTGTCAGACATTGATATATAAACAAAGACGTCAAATAGGGGAAGGACTTAATTAAAGTACGTTCCCTACACTTCCTCACGCATTGCTTTCTTCTGCACCCTTACTGTGCTTTCCTTCCTTCCTCTGTACTTTTAAAGGTGTCAGTATTTTTCAAGAGATAGATGGTTTTGAAATACTTTCATATATAGATTGTTCTTTTTCTCTTTTTCTGTATGTATGTATGTATACATACATACATACATATATACATGCATACAGAAAAAGAGAAAAAGAGCAATCTATATATGAAGGTATTCCAAAACCATCCATCTCTTGAAAAATATTGACACCTTTAAAAGTAAAGAGGAAGGAATGAAAGCACAGTAAGAGTGAAGGAGAAAGCAAGGCGTGAAGAGGTGTAGGGAAGGTACTTTAATTAAGTCCTTCCTCTATTTGACGTCTTTGTTTACATGTAAATGTCTGACAGAGATAACAATTATTTTACTCTTGATTCTTAGGAAAGAATAACACTTTTGAATACAACACTGATTCGTAAGATGAATGCGATAAGTGGAAATCTTTCCTTGAGTAATCGAATATTATAAGGCGATATTTTTTAATCCTTGCTGGTCTCTTTGTTTCATAAATATTTATCTTTTCTTTACTGCCATTATCCATATCTCAATGACATTGTTTTTTTTTTAGTATATGGTGCAGATTCTGATATGTATATAGTTGCTTATCAGAAAACGCAATCGAAGTTATGCTAACAGAGCTATCTCAGAAAGACATTAATGGATATCACTGCACCACATATTCAGAAAAAGAGATTTTCCTAATTTAAAGTATTCACGTATTACAAGAAGCTGCAATTCTCAGTGATGGGACTATTGAGAGAATTAGATGATTCATAATTAATTGCACTCATTTCAATGACATCATCGGAATCACGCGTATAAGCAGATTATATGCATGTAAGCAAACACGAAGTCCAGAATAACGTATCCTTTACCACAATATTATTCTGCCGAACGCGAATGCATCTCCAGACAAAGGATTTACGACTGAAAACGATGTATCCCATTCCTTCCCTATTGGAAAGTGTTTGTCAGTGACTCTACTATCGTCTAAGAAACGAGATCCAGAGACCCCTTTCTTTATTACTGTCGATGTCGAGCTCAGGAAGAGAGAGAAAACGCCGCTCGGAGACAGAGCCATTAGGCCGTACTTTTATGCTAAATTTTTGGAGATTCAGTACTGCCTGGATACGAGGGAGTCGATTCTCACCAAATGGCAAGATTATTGCACTTTTCCATTTGGTACCTCCCAGAAGGAGTGTTTGTCCTCTTAATGTAAGGTCGCTTCTGCCAGACTGATAGGGATTTATTCTTGTAAGTAGCCAAGCTGCGAGAGCAGCAGTTTCATTTGTATTCTTTAATATATACAGCTTATTGTCCATAGTAATTTGCAACAAATATCTCATGGTTTCCCTTTGATGTCATTGTTTTTGACTGGTGTTAGATGAAGTCCAGGGGCCACATTTCTTTGAAAGAATTGCCTTCAAGGAATCATTGACTAACTTTTGACCCGCAGGAACTCACGATGAATTATTCATACGAAATTAGTTTTCATGATGTTTATAAAATATTTTCATGACTGAATAATACATGATCAGTATTCTTTGAGCTTTTGAGAATTTCAGTATTCAATATTGGGAAAGCAACGAAGAGCTTAGCTAAGGGCAGTCTGAGAACCGATTTTTGTTTTTTCCACGAAGTTGAACGAGATAAGGGTAAGGGAGATTTAAAGTCTCCTCCCCCTAAAACCACACACACACACACTCGCAAAAATAGTCAATCATATCAGTTTCACTAACAAACATCGTTTCCATTTATATTTACTTTTGCGTATGCGGTGACCTTGAAATCCAGAACGTCAAAATGAAAAGGTCTGGTTTTCGAAAGCGTTTTGTTAATTCAGGCATTTATATGTCAAAAGTCATTCAGTCCTTTCGCGAGGCGGATGCGATGCATTTCAGCAGACGAGCAAATGCCGTTTGCGCGTTCACGTTGCTTGTGTGAAGCATGTATTCATATTGTACTTGATGTCTATTTACCTAACGTCTTTATCATTTACCAGAAACTAAGACTTCTAAAAACGGTCTACTAATAGCATATTCCTCGTGTACTTTCTAATTTTTGGATACAACTTCTCGTATGCTTACCACGCTCAGATATATAAAACGACGTGCTTGGGGAATGTTTAATCTCCATTCTCCGTGAATGAAATTGGTGATACTGTTTGTTATAAATAAAGGCATGAAATAGCCAGTATAAGGGGGCTAATAGTTTATCTCCATTCTTGTGTCAAATCTATGAAATAAAAGAATGAAATTCTCAGGTAGAGAGAAGTATTGAACTAAATACATTTTAGGGACTTTAGTCTCCTATTTCTCTTTATATCCGGAGCCACGGTTTTACCACTAGTGATAGTGGTCCTATAGAGAGAGAGAGAGAGAGAGAGAGAGAGAGAGAGAGAGAGAGAGAGAGAGAGAGAGAGAGAGAGAGAGAGCTCAACTCAGGGACAGTACTATTAATGCTACATTATTAAGCTTGGATTGTGGAGATCCAGTATTGCCTAAATACGGGATCACTGATTTTCACCGAAAAGGCGAAATTATTTCGCCTTGGCATTTGCCACTTTCCCAAGGGAGAGTTTGTGCTCTTAACGTTTGGGTGTTGTATTGACGTTCAGCTTATTTACCCATGATGTGAATGACGAATGGCTGAGTAATCAAATCTGTGAGATGGTTACACGATTTGTTATTCAACTTTTAGAAACCTGTTATCATTTCTTTATATCCAACATGCCAATCAACTAGTGTCTCTCCAAAATTAAATTAACTACTACATTCTTGTAATGTGCGCAAACAATATTCAGTGCCCTGCTCACTCCCGAAGAGACAGAAATCTACACAGCAGGTCCAGCCAACATCTTACCCATTAACTGGCATGATATGATGTTTGAAGCACGAACTGAATTACTGATAAAATGCGATTAATTTGATTTACTGCAGCTGCCGATGCTGACTGTGCAGTTACCACGAAGAATCAAATAAGATTACGTCGTTTAGCTTCTAACCACCGAAGAGTCTTTAGTTATTTTTTTCCTTTAAATGGTATACTTGTCACCACAATAATTTTTTAAGTATTCTTTCCTTTCCTAAGAATAATTATTGGCAAAATGCCTTATGAAAAGCAAGTTCAACATTATTAGTGATGATTCTGTTGCTATAAGCATATTTAAATGTCTACAATTGTTCATCGAAAGCGTGTGGAGAATTATATATTCATATTTATTGATAAAGAATGAAAACGAGAGTAATCTGATTCAACGTTACATTAAGCCCAATAAAAAAGAGAGAAAAAACTAAAATAAAAACGCAAATTAAAAGTCACAAAGAAAAGACATGCGGTGTGAGAAAAAAACAAGAAAAAAAGAAGAAGGTTTCTGATAGGATGTGAGGCTGCCACTTCCTTTTCCCATCGAGGAATAAAATGCAGGATAAACGCTGCACTTAGAGGATTGCCTGCAAGAGGATTCGACGGACCCGAATATGAATGGCACTTTTACTAGCGTCCCGGGGGAGGTTCAAAAGTCAAGTCCCAAAAATCCTCTTTGAAAGTCGATTCTAAGGATTTTCTTTTTCTCATCTTTAAGAGGGATGACTTCGAGGAGAAATGTTTTCTCTCAAAGGCGTATGATGTAATTCAGTGTTATTTTTAGGAAGATATCAATCTAGAACGTCTCCTATTTTTACATATATGAGTATTTTATGTTTGGCAGATCGAAGATTATTCTCAGAGATTATATACAAAGCAGCTTCAGGAGATGAACAAAGAATCACTAACTCCCAATGAATTGCGGAATTAATGTCCCCTCGGCTTTTGCAACTTCGCAAAGGAAGGGATGGTTACCATAATCCAATATCATCCCACAGATAAAATGTTCTTTATGACAAGGTTACCAAGAAAACTTATTTAGTGTGTTTCACTGTTCTGGGAAAGTTTATCTCAAATAACAGGATATTAGTATTTATATTACTTTGTTGAGCTTATGTTAACCTTCTTGGGCAGATATTAATTTTCATATTAATTACTCTATATTTCATTTTTAAATACACCGTGTTTTTTCCTTCCACGTTCGTTTTCACACAGGCTACTTTGTCACACAATACTGGCTGTTTCGGAGCTAGCTGGGACGCTCGGCAATAAAGACTAGGCGTGAAATGGCCGTTGCTGGAACTGATGATCCCTACATCTCACCCCAGCATTACTTGGGATTACATATGGTTTCACCAAGACGAAGGTGCCACGGGTGCAATAGTCCTACCAGATTTAAAAACAAAAGGTTTCCTTTTGTTTCATTTGTAATTTTTGATAACTTTTAAATATTAATTGTAAACGTAATGGCTACGCATGTTCCCAGGTATCTTTTGTCAGGATTCTTTATTTTTTGTTAAGAAAATTTTATTTTTTTATAAAAGTAAAGAATGTATAAAAAACCTTTGCCTGGAATCATTCAAACATAATGAGAAACGTCCAATAAATTCTTCTATTATCATCATTCTTGTAACAAGAGAGGTACTGAATGAAAGCGAGAAAGAGAGGAAGGCTCATTGCATTAATTGGAAGGTAAATAAAAAATTTACTTTTTAGTTCACACATCTTATACCACAATGCCTATCAAGACTGATTTTATATAACTACTAAGATTTAAAGTAAATTTAGAAAACTGTATTAATGATTTTTTTTTTAATTTACTCATCCAGCGATACACGAGTCTTCTACTGTACTTGTCAGATCCAGAATATCTCCATTTATTCTTTCTTGCTGGACAACTTGGTTCTGGATGAAAGACCCCGGCCACGATAGAAGACCTTATCTTTCTTTCCAAGCGCCTTTGCAGATCGCTTTACTTGCACACGACATATTTATCTGCTTCCGAAGGGACAGTGAACCGGAACTCTATTTTGGAGGATATCCTCCCCCGCCCCCCCAACCCCGCGGCCAGCCACCATCCACACTCACACCCACCTTAATGTTACTCCTTCTTCGCAGTATAAAATGTTTCTTGAGTTTATGATATAGTTCCGAGGTTTGCAACTGCCAAATTCAAGTTGGCAAATGGGCCAAAGAGCCTGGACTGCACTTTAAACGTGAATAAACTAGAACCCCTCGCACTTTTCTTTTAGAGTATTATAACTATAGCATTGATATTAATCATTATATGGTCTTTAGACCTTTTGTTTGTGTGTGTGTTTGTCTGTTATTTTAACAAATTGTACGCTAGCTTCAGGTCTATGGCCATTTCATTCTAAGGTAATTTTTCTTATCATATATGGTTTATCACAAAGACTGTTCTTCATATATCAAAACTACAATTAAAACTTACGATTATTTGCGTATTTTCGTATTTGTGTTTGCGTATACCATGAAGCCAACGTCTTGCCAGAATGTATTTTCCTAAACTACACCGCATATGCAGTTGTGCATTTTTTTAATATCTGTATTTTTTGTCCAGTGAATATTTGTGTAGGGATCAGTCCTGTCACCTAAACATCAGCATTCAGAGGATCGATCATCTCTCTGTCTGTGATCGATTTATCTGTCCCTCGGGTTATTTCCGCAAACTCTGCATACAAGTGCCTGTACATAAGCAGTTTCTGGAATAAATAAATGTAGATTTAATTTTTGTACACATGCATGAAACAATAGCAGATATGAAGCTGAGGCAGCATGTAATAAATAAATAGATATTTTGACTAGGAAGGTTTGCTTACTGATGTTAGCTAGTGGGCCTCGAAATGATCCTCAGACCAAACCAGAGCAACTAACTATATCAGCTATCAGCTAGTCTGAGGTCTTTATTATCGTGCCCGGGCGACTTCCCGGTCAAAGATGAGCCAGATTTTTTTTCAAAAACAGGTTGCCAGAGCGCGATAATGAAACCTTCAGAATCGAGGCGTATGAAAAAAACTGGCCTTGCAAAATAGTTTGTGGAAATTTCACTGTTAGTGAGTAAAACATTAATAAATAATCAATTCTTCATGATGAAACTAATGCTTATTAAACGTATGCACAGTTTAAGAAAGAGCTATGTTTCGCATGTTCGAGACACTTCGGTACCAAACCATTTATCACTTATAATTCCCCTTCGGTGATATTCCCGTAATGGCGTGAATTGGATATTAAAAGACATTTGTAGTTTAATAATATTATATATATATACTGTATGTGTGTGTGTCTGTATAGAAACATTAAGCTGCAAATGCCGTGTAATATCCAGTCCACTCTACCTCGTAAATAATACCGAAGGGAAATAATAATTGATAAGTGGATCGTCACGCGGCAGGATGAACTGCCTAACAGCCAGTACCAACGGCGTTCAGTGGACATTCTAGACCACACGCTCTTTGCAGCCGAGTGGTCTAGAAAGCCACTGGACGTGGTTGGTACTCACTTTTCGGCAGTTCGATCCGGTATTATTTTCGAGATAGAGTGAATTGGGTATGAAACGCAATTTTAGCTAATGACTGTGTAATTAAACAATGATGATATGATAAAGATTTATATATATATATATATATATATATATATATATATATATATATATATACACACACACATTATCTTTATGAAACCCATCCTGTACCGTTTGACAATATGCACTGCGAATTCATGAATTTTTGTTTCATGAATGTTTGCAATAGATATCTTTGATTGATTTCCATAACCATTATAATTCGTCATTTACTTTAGTCGTCTCTTAAGCATGCTACGTTGATATATGAGATATATTCACAGATAGTTGTGTTTAAAGTTAAACTAAGTGTATTTATAGATAATTATGTTTTATTCTGTACTTATACGGTAGATATTTAAAATTTTTTTTTGTGGATAAGTCTTTTGACAAGAAAAAAAATTAAATGGATGGAGGCCTTGAAAAAATCACGATGTGCGGGGGAATTTCAGGCATTTTGAAAAAATTCAAACAACCCATAAACCTAAATGAGCCCCACAAAGTTACTTTCTTAGCGGGAAATTTACTGCTTCACCATTGGCTGTCGATGACGTCATTTACTACTCTTACTACTCATGTCATAGTTACCAAATGTCACTAGCTTTTCAACTCCTAACTTTAATTTTTATTTTAAGAAATACCTCTTTTTCTTTACTAATCCATCGTATCAAAGTTTTTAAGTAACATATAAAAGTCATTTTAATAGATTTGAAATCAAAATGCCACTTTAAGTTCCAATTATTTGTCTTTTTCCTCTACCAAATGTCACTAGGTTTTGTTTTTAACCTCTTCGTGCATGAAGAACGCGCATGCGCGTCAGAAGAGATATATATATATATATATATATATATATATATATATATATATATATATATATATATATATATATAAATTCTCTTAAGTAAGGTAGGCGTGTCATAACAGGGGTTTGAATATGACGTCACGAGATACTGCTTCTCCTAATAGCATGCAGTCGGTGGAGACTGTGACTTGCGCATGCGCCGATATTTCGTTTTCTAATCTAGAACTGGAACTTCTGGAAGAAGCCATTCAAGCCAGGGTGAGTGTGACCGAATGACGTGACCTGTGAGGATTACTTATCAGTGCTTCATATTTAAAGGCGTGCAACGCCGTTATTTCTAACTCAATTTTGCAGATTTTTTCAAGTTTAGTTGCAAAGGACTTACATAGTGTTTTGAAAGTGCCGAAGTTTGTGGGAGAGCTGTCTTACAAGGGTGATGACCCAGAAAATTGAGAGCGTAGTTGGAGAAACCAGCATGTGAGGGCTTCATCCCTACTTACAAGTTCTGTTTATCGCACCTTACTGAGTTCCAAAAGTGCAATTTAACGCCTAGAAAGATAGATAGGCTATTGAAGTCTACTGAAAGTGAAAGTAACAAATATTGACGATAGCAGTTAGGATTTTATGGCCGAAATTGAGAACGCAAGTCGAGAATGGGCGGGGTAGGGAGAGGGAGTGGTAAGCCTGCCTTCATCGCTGCTCAGTTCCTTCCTTCCCCTCCTGCTGCTGGTAGTGAAGATGAAGGATGGCGTATGGATCCTGACCACCAGCTTTGCTTGAATTTACAGATGTTTCATGGCTGAAAGTGCCAGTGCCAATGAGTGCCTTATGTTTCCTCCAACGATTTTTCACGCGAGAATGACTCCGTTTTTTGATGGAAGAAACCCATCATTATGCCATTTATTGGAGGGTGTTCTCAAGCAAAATAGCGCGACGAAGTGGCAGGGCTGCAATGTACCGATATTGCACATTAAGTCGGAATGCGCATTTTTATGGGGGTGTTGAGGTTGCCCAAGAACGGATATAGTGGCCTAAACATAGAAAATACTATTAAGATGCGTGGCAACTAGTGATGTCATACACAAAGTTGGTGCAAATATCACGCCATTTTCATGCAATGAATCGTCTAGCGATAGCACCATATGATACCAATAGGCTTACCTTTGTGCGACCAGTGCTCGAATAAATCTTTCAAAGTGCATAACCCTCAGATGCCAGTGAAATATGGATCACAAATTATTTTTTGTTTGAGACAAAATCCGGTTATGTGCTTGATTGCGTGGTGTACCATGGTGTAAACAGGCCTTTGCTCGATGTGGTCTTTCAGTTTTTTGCCTCATTTCTGAATAAAGGTTATCACGAGTTCGTGGATAATTAATACAACTCCGTAAAGCTGACAGAAGAAGAGCTCTATGAACACGGGGTGCACACCAGTGGCACTTTGCGGCTCATGAGAGGGTCACCAAAAGCACTCGAGGCACTTAAAAAAAAAAAAAAAAAATCCCCGCTGCAGTATCAACTTCCGAAGGGAGGGCAACACTTCTATGTTGTGCTGATTGGTTACTGTAATCAGCAACTTGCAGGGCACGGACAAGGAAGAGTATGTTAAAATGTCTATCCTGCCACTAGCACGTCTGGCGATGTTGCTATGCCTTCAGTACCTGAAGCCAAGACTCCAAGACGGACACTATCTCGTCTTTCTCCTGGCATTATGCACGCGGCGCCAGACTTCAAGAAGCAGAGTTTGGGGTGCTGTGCTTGCTCTATGAAGAGTAATCGAAAGGACATCAGGCATCATTGTGCCTTGTGCAGAATATATACCTCCTTGCATAAAATCCATTGGTTCTGTGATTACCCTACTAAGCGGAGCTACCTGTACTCGTCCACCACCACGGCACCTCTCCTTAGGTGGGGGATGGGGGAGCAGTAGAAGGAGCGCCAGGAACGCCTCCTACTCCCCCTCCTAGTCATACGGCGTGAAATGCAAGGTCTTCAAAATAGAGGAGGCGGCACTAGCACGATATGAAGACCAGGATTGTTGGTGAGTACTCCACATTACATTTCATATATATATATATATATATATATATATATATATATATATATATATATATATATTATACAATGTATTATTTTATGGTAATCTTTGTGATTTTCTTATGCCTACACTATTTTCTTGTGCTTTCAAGTGTTAAATATTTTTTTGGCGAAAAGGTTTTATTATCATGAATGCAATTTATCATGTATTTGCATTTAAAAAACATTACCAATTATAAGCATTTTTTTTGCTAGTTTATAAATGAACGTAACATATGACATTTTACAATAAGCATAAGTTGTCCTGACTGCTCACACGAATAAGTTTACTTTTATCGGAGGCGGGGGCGGGGGCGGGGCTGGGGCCGGTCTGTCATACTCAACACATATAGTAATGAATTATATATCACTAGAAACGGAAAGTATTGTACTTGCTCAGGGTGCCAATAGGAATTAGATATCTCAATTTACCTATTTGTTAATTTTTAAATGCAAAGCAACTTTGAAATTTCCCTTTATTCGTAGCTCTCACTGGCTGCTTAGGCGAGTTTCTTTATTTAGTTTTTTATTAGGAGTTGTGTTAAGTCATACATAATACATATAAGAATGAAATATACATCATATGAAATGCAAATCATAGTAATTTCTCAGTGTGCGAAGAAAAATTATATGCATAAATTTACCTATTTTTGGCGATTAAAAAAAAATAATCAACAGGTAAAGCTTACCGATAACCCCACAACTCGTGCGTATATTTTGCATTTGTTTAATTGCACTTTGTCATATCGTACTAACATGAATAGTAATGAATTATGTATCAAAAGAACAGCAATGTATTGTACTTTTGTGCTGCATAAAAAAAAATTCAGGTATCGCTTTTGAGCGGTTTTTGGTGAATTAAAAGAAAGTGGCAAAATATTTTTCAATACGGCTAACCTCAACTCATGATATGGATGCTGTACTTTGGTTTTGCAGATTTTTAACGTAACATAATAAATTGCAACTCATTAGCTTTGCATTGACACAAATTCATTAACGTAGCATGAAATATAAGGTTACATCGAGCGATAAAAAAAATTACTGCTATGCAAATTCGTACGGCCTGTGGGGGCAGTAAATCGGCCACAGGCCGGTATCGTGAAAGAGTTAATAGCTACTAACCAGGAAGTTTAGGGTAATACCCAAAAATCTATTTTATGCTATAAACAACTGTAGCTATGGAATCTAATTCCTTCAATAATGCCCTTACATTGAAACATACATTTTGCAGCAATTAATATGAGATAACGACAATGAACAACGTGAAATCAGCGTTTATAGTAGCCATTTGTGTTTAG
>JANJGK010000017.1:5396685-5418166 GCA_039081455.1 Macrobrachium rosenbergii | reverse complement strand
TCTGTGCTTGCAACCCTATAATCTCAAAGTGAAGCATATTTCAGGTAAGAACGACGTGGTTGCAGATTACTTATCCTGTTGTGAATCGCTGGATTCAACCCCACGATAACCAATCTTCTGTGGGGAGGAATCTTATGCTGTGGTTTTCATAATGCAGTAATCTCTCCTTAGTCGTTGTGTGTATGTGTGTATTGTTGTATACTGTATAATTTTGTGTTCAGATGTGCAGATTCCATGGAAAGTTAGCTTAAAATTAGTGTGTTTAAACCCTGTATGGTTTATAAGAAGGAAGGTATATGGAGTGGAGAGAGAGACAGAGGGTTGTTGTTCTACAAAGGGGCGACTTGTTTTCGTCAATATACAAGACTGCTGAAGCAACACATTCTTATATGGCCTGATCATTCCTGTACAGAACGTTGCTGGGTGGTGAATCATGTCGCGAAAGTTGCATAACATTGTTCTGGAATTTTCCATGAGACGATATATTTTCATTTTATTATAGTAACTAGAGATTCTTTTGTTTCCAAAACTATGTAATAATAAATATGATTAATTGCAATTCCACTTTCTCTCTAATTATCATTTTTTTAAAGAATTCTTAAAATAAAAATCTCTACGACCCGTTCACACACTTGTATGGACGAACAGTCCTGCCCCATCTACAGACGCCCATAGAAAGAGATTCATTCTGAGACTGTTATCCGTGCTGAGGGGAACTGTGGTTCTCTCTAACTCCCTCTCTCTCTCTCTCTCTCGCTCTCAGGACTTCGAATGTCCTGCTATAACGTAATGAATATTTTTGTAGTCAATGGTCACTTGTAACTTTTGTTTAATTCCATAGTAAATGTGTCTGAGTCATCTGAACAGTGTATATTATTGAGTGAAGGTAACGACACCTATTAGTAAGTGTAACAGGCCTAAAAACGGGTACCAAGGTATTGTAACATAATCATTGGTTTTTAGTGCACTAAAAATATTTACAGTGGTTATATACAATTATTATATTTTTTTCCTTTTTTAGTACTTTTTTCATGTTGTATGTTTTATACTTTACCTTTTGAAGAGTTTTATATATATGTGGCGTGTTTGCAATTGTCTTAATGCTTTGCTTTACGTTTTGATTTTTTTTTTCTGCAGAGTGTATTTCTGTGTTTTTGCATTCACATTTTTGTTTGATTAACCGAGTTGCCTGATTTTGTTTATCACTTGGAAATTAATTTCAATCCTTTTTTATTTAACTTAAATTTTACTTGAAAAAGTTTTGATTAATTAATAAATTAATTTCTGATTTAATTTTGACTAATGATTAAGACTTAATCCAATTTTGCTTTGTTTTCAAGTAATAAGAAATTTCCCTGAGACTGTTAAAGTCATGTATAATCTTTGAATTTAGAAATAAATTTTTGTATTTAAAATTGTTATATCAGAGTTTCATTTATTGACCCACCAGTAATTTTGAGATGTTTTCCTTTAAGTAATTGAAGTGAGCTCGAACCGGGGAAACACTTAGACTTTTATAATGTTATTGGAGTGATGCCCTTTGATTTTACCTCACACCCGTTTTAATGAACTTATTCTGCTTTCTTGCATGATAAGTTTCATACATGATCACTGTTGCTTTTAGAGAAATCAGTTGTTTTGTATTTGTGATGAGGGTTCAAGTGTCTGGCTGTTGTGAGGTAACTATAATTGTTGGCTAAATGATAAGTTTGGTAATCAAATATCAAGCACTTAGACACCAGGTTTAATTTGAAGACCATGCACTGGGCACATCATCACAATATATATATATATATATATATATATATATATATAATATATATATATATATATATATAATATATATATATATATATATTATATATATATATATACATACATACATACACTGTATATATATAATATGTATGTTTTATAATATATATATATATATATATATATATATATATATATATAATATATATATATATATATATATATATATATATATATATTTATATATATGTATAATAATAAATTTATTTTCTTTAAACACAGAGAGAAAAAAGCATACTTTAAAACTAGGGCTACGAAGTAACACTTCTTGGAATAGCCTTCAGCCCGCATCTAAGCCAGAAGTACATGGCATTAAAAACCATGATTTGTACGAGCATGAATGAAAATTGACGATCAGTTCCAATATGTCGTTTGCAAAACATTTTATAGTATAGTGTGATAGCTGTTCTAAATTCTCAATTATATAATACACAATTTACCAGAAACTGTTAGAAACATAATTCACTAATTTGAATGTTTTTACTTTTTTTTTTACGAAAGCAAAACGGTTTTGTTAAAGCTTAATGAGATTACATTTGAGCTGCTCACGTGCCGGTTAGAAAATGTTTTAGCAAGTGACGCAGTTTAAGTGATATAATTAAAAGCAACTGTCCAGACATTTCATGGAATATATTTCAATATGTAGGCTACGCCATTCATTAATTCTATTATCTGTTTCCCTAAAATTCTATTTTATGTGCTTAGGGTTGCTCTCTCTCTCTCTCTCTCTATACATCTAACTATCCATCTGTTTATCATTCTTTAATAAAAGACAGATTGCCCATTAGTGTAGCATTTAATGTTTTGAAAATAAGATATTACCAAATAGAACCGAGTGTGCAAAATTTTTTGGTTATTAATTATTCCCAAGGTTGGTGAATTCGATATTAATGGGTATTTGTGGCTTATTGCTTATGAGTGTGCAAATATGAAGTCTTCGAATGAGTCTATTAATGCTCATGGAAAAAAAATTTAAGATAACAAAACAGTAATTTCAATAACTCCTAGCCTCACCATGCTGGAAATAAAATAGAGGAACGCCCCCTACCTTCATGAAAAGAGTAGTAGTAGTCTGGTACCTCAAATTGTCTGTATATACTTAAGAGAAAATATAATATACAAATGAATGGTAATCTTCGGAGAGAGATTAAGAAGCATCCCCCACAAAATCTTTTAAGGTCCAAAGAAATATAGTCAGTGACAATTTAGCCTCCCAGATCTCTGATGTTAGCTATTTGTTGCCAGAAATGTCCACCCATTTTGGCCACCGATAAAAGAAAAACGTGACCGATTTTCGCATTTTTTCTATTAGTGATTGGTAGCGTGCTCCAATTTCTGACAAGGGGCAGAACTCGAATTTTTTTTTTTTTTCAGTGGAGGCTTGAAGGCATAAAACATGGTGTACTTTTATTTTTAATTCTAAATATTATTATCATTATGCTGGTTAGATTTGTCAATATGTATAGTTAAGCTTCATGACCGTAGTGCTTATTGATTAAACTTAATTCCGAAAGATCATATGTTTAAACTTTTTGCGCCATTTGTGAGACAGATATCCATTTTCATTTCTAAGATATATCATTCATACACACCATTTGAAATATATTCCCGTAAAGTGCGCCATGTTATTAATTTATCACGACTCACTTTAGGGGAATATTTTAAAATGGTCTGCATTAGAGATATACCTTAGAAAGGAAATGGATATCTATTCCATAAATGCGGCAAAAAAAAAAAAAAATTGAGATAGACTTAGTTAAAATAAAAATGACAACCTGTTGAGCTATGTATTATTTAAAAAGACATGCTGTACTGTATACCTGTTCCAGAGGGTGTCATTTCAACGCATAGCCTAAGTACTACTCTTTGCGCTGACATCTCGGCTTTAGTTTTGCACAGATTCTTTCCCTTAGTGTCTCTCTCGGTCTCTCAATTATCCTTTTCATGTTTTATGAAATTTTTGTTTCTCTCTCTCTCTCTCTCTCTCTCTCTCTCGTGCCATAAAAAGGGTTAATGACTGAATGTTGCTATGAAAATATTGATCCTTACTATAAGGGGTCTGTGTTAGGAGAAATATGGACCCTTTATTGGTTTCCTTTAAAAGGATATTGGCCATCACTCGCTTAGGGGACTTTGCTTATACGTCCTCCCACTATATTTGAGAGATTTTCATCCTGCGGCCATTTATCCTTATACAACAGGTTATGCGTTGTATTTTTCTTCCTTTTCTGCCTTGTTTCTTTTTAGTCTCTTTCTTCATCATCACCATTATTATAATTAATATGACAGGATTCCAAAAGTGTTTTACTGAACTTGAATACGATTTTGGAGAGTGATATACGATGCAGTAATTGAATTTGAATTACATCTTAGTCACAGGAAACTACTGATATAGATTAGATTTTCCAAGTATTTATCAATAATATCACTTTTCATAGGGATGGAATGGCTTTGGAACCGTCGAAATCCTTATTTAGCTGATTCTACCACCAACCAACCTGTGTAATTAATAATGTGCAAACTACTCGGACCGCAGGCATCTTCGCCTTTGCAGCAACAGACTTTGACTTAATGTGTACATAAATATTGAGTTTAATATGCGTTTGTTTGGGTGTAGAAAAAATAAATTGGATAGTTTCTTTAGATAAAGCTGCCCCGTAATGTAATTTTTTTGTTATGATTTTAATGGTTATTTTTTATTGTTTATGGCTACCTTTGTCTGTCTGCTTCTTCGAGAGAAGAATTACGCCAAGATATATGCTTTCTTAAGAATAGTTTACCAAAAGTAAGACACCCAATTGGCAATAAAGACCTTGTTGGTTATGCATCTATTTTTGAGGGGAAGAGTTCTTATCTGTATGAATTAAATACTCTGGCTTAGCAGAAGACGGACCAGACTTAAAAACTGGTTAATTACTTGTAAAAGACTTAACAAAAATTTTAGAACAATGAAATTGCCAACAGATGAAAGGTTATTCTTTTTTATTAATTAAAAAAAAAAAAAGAAGTTTATTTAAAACAATAAGTAGGCAATATTGAGCATTGATTTGAAGGGAACCATTTGACAGGGGCACATAGCTATGTAAGATCGCTCTGTCTGTGTACTCGTATATTGGTCCACAGATAATATTCTTATTAGTTCATTTACTTGTCTTATCTCTCTCTCTCTCTCTCTCTCTCTCTCTCTCTCTCTCTCTCTCTCTCTCTCTCTCTCTCTCTCTCTCTCTCTCTCTCTCTCTCTCATAACCCGTCCTTCTCACTCTCTCTAAGAATATTTTACCCAGAAGAAAAAAATAATAAAGCATCGACGAGAGAAGACATCCTTGATAAATGGTGCAAGGAAGTATAAATGACCAAGGATAAGAAGTCCCAATATTGGCTTTCTGTAAAAGGGAATCAACCGGCAACCATTCCCGGCAGGCACAATCTTGTCTGGCGTTCCGCTTTTTTTACGCTACGCCTAAAAGCTTTTCTCGTGGACAAAATCAACCGAGACTACGACTGTAAACAAATCCTGGCTTGTTTGCTTAAAGTGAAGGTAGTAGGAAATGTAGTTTGCCTGAAGTCATTCTCTTAATTCATTTCTATACAGCTCAGCGTACACACACACCATCTCTCTCTCTCTCTCTCTCTCTCTCTCTCTCTCTCTCTCTCTCTCTCTCGAGAGAGAGAGAGAGAGAGAGAGAGAGAGAGAGAGAGAGAGAGAGAGAGAGTGAGAGAATGAGAGAGAGATACGCTGAGCTGTATAAGGATGAATTAAGAGAATGACTTAAGGCAAACTACCTTTCCTGCTACCTTCACTTTAAGCAAACAAAGTGACATATTTCGTTAGTATTTTAGGGCCAGGGTTCGTTTACTGCCTTAGTCTCGGTTGATTTTGTCCTCGAGAAAAGCTTTTAGGCGTAAAAAAGTGGAACACCAGACAAGATTGTCCTTGCTGTGAATGGTTACCGATTGATTTACTTCTACAGAAAGCCAATTTTGGGCCTTCTTATCCTTGGTCATTTGTGTGTGCGCGAACATAATGCATATTTTTTTCAGCATTTCAATAAGTAATAAAGCAAGATATTGATATTCATAAAGGAAAATTACCTTAGTTGTATAATCTAATAACATTTCTGAATTGTCCTCATGAATTTTTACAGAGGTTCTACTTTCGTGCTCAGGGCCATCTTATATGTATGATAATGCAAGATCTCCATCCTTTGGGATCCTTTCTGAAAGTGAGATGTAAAATTTATATATATAAAGATTTCAGAATTTTTAAATGTAATCATTTTAGCATCTAATATAAATTCATATGTTCAGTGCGTATATATCCTTACTACACACGTACAGACACATACAATACACACACACACACACATATATATATATATATATATATATATATATATATATATATATATATATATATATATTTATACATTTATATATTTAAATATATATATATATATATATATAATATATATATATATATATATAATATATATATATATATATATATATATATATATATATATATATATATATATATATATATATATATATATATATATATATATATATATATATATATATATATATATATATATATATATATATATATATCAGGAAGATCATCAACAAAACATTCAGGAGTCCCAGGAAGACGACAGTCAAAGAAACACGCTTTATTACGATACGAAACGTTTCGTGTTGCTTCAACACATCATCAGCCTGCAAGTTACGAGCTTTTATAATTACAAGATAAAGGCACAAATTATCACAAGAATCAGCTAAAATTAAATACATAATTGCAGACTGATGATGTGTTGAAGCAACATGAAACGTTTCGTACCGTAATAAAGCATGCTTCTTGGACTGTCTTCTTCTTGGGACTCCTGAATGTTTTATATATATATATATATATATATATATATATATATATATATATATATATATATATATATATATATATATATATATATATATATATAAAAATATATATATATATATATATATATATATATATATATATATATATATATATATATATATATATATATATATATATATATATATATATATATATATATAAAATATATATATATATATATATATATATATATATATATATATATATATGTGCGTGTGTACATGTATATGTACGTGTGCGTGTGTTTTTTCCATACACCGGTTTGTATTATTCAGGTTATTAAAATATTGTATCAAACATTACACTTGAACATTTAATGTAATTGAATTTTACAGTTTCACAATAACTTAACTGGGCTTTTCAGAAATATGTAGTAGATTGTACGTAAAACTTTCCAGTAGATACTAACGGTGAGACAGCAGCGACTGAGAATAAATCGGAAATAAAGTTTGGTGGAAACCTAAGATGAATAAAAGCTGAAGTTTGTTCAGTAAAATACGAAACTTACTAATAACATCGAGACTTGTTCGTATCTGAATGAATATCTTTCATGAAAAGTCTTATTAATTTCGTCAACAGTACGTAATTTGAGATAATCACAGAACTGAACATCTACGCAGGAAATCAACACAAAAATACATTTTTTGGTAAACAATTTTTTGTGACGTCAAACCAACTTCTAACTTTCTGAAGTTACTCATAAAAATACTGCTGGTAAAATTTCGATTCCAACAAGAAGTCAAAGTATACGTCATGCGCTAGTAATTTAATCAGATTGTTTACTAGTTGTGAAAGAATGCAATGTGCCGTAGCCAAGGGAACGATCTTCCGACTTACTAAGAAAAGGGTTTATGATTTGTCACTGGAAAATGACAGCTTCCTCCTTACTTACAAGGAATCAGTTAATGTAATAAGATTTTTCACTTAAATAATTCATACTATTGTTAACAGAGCGCTAACATCATCGCGAAATACCAGGAATAAAGTGAGTATAATTTAAGAATGGTTCCGTTATTATGATAAAATTATTCTGTTAGATAATTCATTTGATTATTTACAGAGCGTCTACGTCAAGTGGGATTTGTCCCTGATAGTTTTAGCTTTACTTGAGATTATTCCTCTTGATGAAAGCAGCATTAATCCGTAGAAAAGTTTCACTTCTTTTAAACCATCACAATGATGAAAGGTACAGAGTTTCAGGAGGGTTTGCTTTTGTTAAGTAAATAAATAATTAAATAAATATATAAGTATTTATCTTCATGAAAGTGCTGAATGTTTTTTTTTTATAATCCAGACGTAGAATTATGATTCAAATTTTTATGTAGTCATAAATTTTGTTTTTTATCGAAAATTGCCAGAGTTCTTACGCAGTGACATTGTGTCGACTGCCATGTTTCTTAACGACGAAAGTCAAAATTTATAAACACAAACAAACACTTGGGGGGTTGCGTTACCTGGCGCGTATTTAAAGGCACGTTCGTAAAACCATCGGCTCACAGAGCTGTTCAAGTGGAAGGACAGGTTTTACCAAAGAGAGAACGCTAAAGCACCGAGCACGATTCGCCATTCCTCTGAATTTCCTTCGGCGAGATTCATAACGTCTGCTCATGACATGGAAAAAGAATCTCTTTCTCTATGCACCCTAACCTACGGGATTTTTCAAACCGTAACATGTGCGAGAAAAAAATACCGCAAAGAGAAGTGTAAAATAAACTGCACTTTCATGTTAATATACTTTGCTACCCTCTAATCTGCATCAGATATCTTTCCCCTTGAGTGGTCAAGTTTACATGTCATAGTAAAATGATGATAGGAATAATAGGCAAAAGTTTGCTGCTTTGTAAAATGTTTCTCTTCCTTTCCCACCTCTCTTGCTTTCTCCCTCTGGAGTTTATAGTTCTTGTTCTTGACAATTACCCCTTAGGACAAAATTTTATATATATATATATATATATATATATATATATATATATATATATATATATATATATATATATATATACATATATATATATATATATATATATATATATATATTATACATATATATATATATATATATATATATATATATATATATATATATTATATATATATATATATATAATATTTTATATATATATATACATATATATATATATATTTTATATATATATATATATATATATATATATATATATATATATATATATATTTTATATATATATATATATGTATATACATATATACACGCATATATATATATATATATATATATATATATATATATATAATGTATGTATGTATGTATGTATTCTTTTCAATCGTATGATTGAGTGAAGGTAAAACAAATGAAAAAGTGTATCTTTTACTGGATGTACTCTGTTATAATCTTCCCTTTTTATAGTTCCCTCATTTCCTTACCTTTGTTCAGTTTGACCCCAAAACATTGCCTCAGTCATAGTTTTGTGAAATGGTAAAGCAAATAAGGAATAAATAACTTACATTCATTTGGTCCAAATATTTTTACGCTTTAATGAAACTGTATATATTGTACAGCTGGCGGAAACTGTCACGGTCTGATATCCCATGGCATCGTATGAGATAGCATTGTTAATGAATAAACACATCCTTTATATAATGTATAATGTTCTTTATAATTTTTTTTTTATTGTACTTGCATAGAAAGTTCTTCGAATACTGTCTCTCATTTCTGATAAAATGACCATTATTTTCTGCAGTGTAAAATAAGATTAAAAAGTATTCAAAATGGTTATTTTCATTGTATTCCAGTGCTGTATACATTAGATAAATGGAGGAGTGTACGGTTATTAATGGTGTTTTCTTGAGTCATCCATCACTTTTAGCCTTTCATATTGCCTCGTTAAGCATGTAATTTATAACGATGCAATAGACATGTTCCCTGAGTACTGACTCCTACAAAATGGCTGCAGGATTTTTTCTTGTCTCGCTCCATGTTTTTCTTAGTAACTTCAGAGGAAAAAAAGATCCCATTGAACTTGCTCCAAAATACCTTTTGGAATGAGACTGTTGGCCTTATTCCCCTTATCACCCCGTTGATATCCAGCAGTAATCCACTAGGTATCAGTTAAAGTGCAAGGATGCTACACACACACACACACACACACACACACACACACACACACACACACACACACACACACACACACACACACACACAGGCGTACATATATATAAAATCATGAAGCTACCAATGAACTATCATGGTGGAGATGGATTAATGCTGAAGCTAAGTATAATTTCCCCACTCTTGACGGGTGAATAAGTAAGGCAGACTCAGCATTAATTTATACCACTTTTGATGGCTAAGTGGGTAGACCGTCGACTGGAGTCACTGGATAAGTATCTGTGTCGCGGGATTGAAACCCGGCAGTACCAATTGATTTATCACTTATAAATTCCCCTTTGGTGATAATTCCCCATGGGGGATATTCCCAAGGTAGCGTGAATTTGATATTACGCGACATTTGTAGCTTCATGACTGTATATAAATCACTGTGATAAAAAAAATTTCATAATAAGAGCTGCGTGTTCCAAACGTACCAATGAACTATCATGGTGGAGGTGGGTTAATGCCGAAGCTAAGTATAATTTCCCCACTCTCAACCGGTAAACAAGTACAGCAAACTCGGCATTAGTTTATTCCTCTCTTGGTGGCTCAGTGGGCAGACCATCGACTGGAGTCGCTGCTAAGCATCTGTTCGATGGATCGAGACCCGGCAGTACCAATCCATTTATCACTTATAAATTCCCCTTCCGCGATAATTCCCCATCGGGGATATTCCCGAGGTAGCGTGAATTTGATATTAAGCGACATTTGTAGCTTCATGATTGTATATAGATCACGGTGTGATAAAAAAAAAAATTACATACAGGCCTATATAAATGTCTTATAAAAAGTTATTATATTTGTGTCTAAATATACATTTTCGAACAAGCGCTCGCAGATGTATTTCTACTCAACGTACCCAGCACCAAACCTTATCCTCTTTCTTTGGATATAAAGAAGGTATAACATGAGAAAAAGAAATGAAGATATAATCATGAGAAGGATTTTATATTGCTTTAAGAAATACGTGGATGAAATTTCCTTTGAAATTTAAGTTTCACACTGGCAAATAAACCTAATAAATATTTTATAAAAAAAAAACAATTCATCGTGGCGAAGGCGTACAAAAGACGATTTTGTAAAGACTTTCTTTTTTTATGTTTTATAAGGAAACCAAAAAACCTTAAATAGACATATTTTCCACTAAGCCCAGTGATAAGGGCTAGATATTTAAAGCGAGCTGAAAACTTTTATTTTTTATGCCAGAAAGTGAATGGGGAAAAGACCAGTAAAACGTGTCAAGTAATGTCCAACGAAAAGCGAAAAAAAATATTCCCTAGTTGTGAGTTACTTTTTTCCCTCATCTGCACATGTCTCATAAAAGGATCAACAAAAAAGCAAATAAGAGAACACATTATTCAGTGTTCTGATTTAATAATATGTACTAATACTTTTCCCAGGTTTTATTTAAATGTATGAATCCTTGTAATTCATTGCTGTAGTTTTTTGGATTGAATTTAAATGATAAACAAAAACGAGGACTAATAAACCAAATAAAATGCCCACGTAGACGTTTCTAACAATTGCTTTCTCCTTAAGTAACTCTTTACCTTTCTATCTTTTGTAATATCTTCCGTTCTTGAAAAGTTTTCAAGATGGAAAATATCAGTGGCATCCGAAATGAAAGTGAAAACTATCTTTCACACATTCGATAACCCTTTACGCTATGAAAATGCTTTTGAAAATATTAAATATATCCATTCACAAATCATGTGGTACAAAAATGTATCTCAGATTTTCACTTCACTTCCTTGTTAATAAAACCCTGTAACAATGGCTCAAGGTCCTCCTAAATGGACTTTATGTCCCCAGAAATGAGAAGACTTTAAATACCGCTTTGGGTAAAAACCAATTTGATGGGGTTCCTGGAAACATCCAAAGGAAGATCGAATTTCGTAGAGGTGTCCAGATATAATCTAACAAAAAACCATCAGCAAAGAGAGAGAGAGAGATCAGGAAAAATATCATAACCAGGGTTTTTCTCTAACTGCTTAGCGCTTCAAATAGCCCAGGGGCAGTTTGTGGTGCACCTAAGTACATCTGCCAAATACCAAAACATTTTTTATTTAAAAATTCTGCAAACTGTGTATATGAACCCTTCAATATTATTAGCCCTGCCACTAGTTCACTGCAGCCATTCAAACGCAAATTTATGAACAAACTAAGTATTAGAATAAGTGCTACTGATGACAATCCACTAGTTCAATAGGCGTCTATGTTCAGCAAAGCGATTTAATTACATATCTTGGATGCTTAACAAATGATAATTGACACTTTTGGAATTTCCTCGGCAAAAAAAAAAAAAAAAAAAAAAAAAATACATGCCCGGTGCTCAATGGCTTATTGAGGACTGGTAACAATTGGTTTCAGTCTGAGAGCGGGCCATTTCCCCCAAATAGCAGTGACGTGGGTATTGTGTTCTTAATATTTACATAACGTAATATCAGGCTATGTGAACGATTTCCATTTGTTTACCTCGAGATACAAGGACATTAATGATAGGTATTAGGTCAAGTCTTCTAATATGAGAAATGATAAGTGGCAACGTACGAGTATACGAGGTTACACCCCAAACTGTAATAGCCAGCGATATATTACATGCCACGTAGTCTTTTGCTTGAGTATAGGTATCATTCAGGTACTCCCAAGTGTAAATCAATTAAGTCTGGCGTGTAATGTGTGGCTGCTTTAGCAAAGAGTGACATATTTCAGTCGGTGAAGGAAGCCAAACTTCAATTACGGAACATGACGGATGGAACGGATTAGGGTTTTTAGTTTCTACTGACTGGTATCCTAATTATTACACCATAGGTAAGGTAAATATATTCTAATTCCTATTCAGTAATTTTATCTCCAGGCTAGAAGTTATATTATATAACAACATGCTTAGTAATTCATTAAAATCCGATCATATTTCTGAATGCCATAGCATTGGATTCTTGGGTTAAGAATCATTAACAAACACTTTAATCTCCTACTTTAACAATAATTAACGTCCATGATATCGTAAACAATAGATCCATAAATTAATGAAACATTAGATCAATGGGCTTTATTTATAGAGAGGGTGTCTCGCTTCATGTGATGTTCTGAATGTTCCTTCAGACGCGAAATTTCTTTATTAAGAAAATATAATAGATCCTGTTTATCTTCAGCTAAATTTCCAAATTAATTCCTTTTTCAAAGGATATATGAAGCTGGAACTCATGTTTGGTTGTTAATTGGGAATGATACAGCTAAAGAATACTTTCTCACTAACGATCTTATGTTTACTCTAACTTTGTCCGCTCATGACCAAAGCAAGGAATACTGAAACGACACTGAAAATCTTTTTAGTTTGAAATTTTTTTTATTTTTAATTGATATTTAATAGTTAAGACCTGGAGTGTCATTACTGAACAAGCAGACTCTTTCAGTAAAAAATCACACGTAATGCACTGCGTTGCCGTTTTGGCGACTTCCGATCTATCATTAGAAAAGCGAGGGAATCAAAACCTCGGTTTTAATTGATAAGATCGGCATACATTTATATATTAATTCAATTCTTTACTTATTTATCCGTAAGGGTCATTACTTTGTCAGTTTAAATGTCGCTTCTGACATGGCTTAAAACACTTATTCCTACCGTGTAAGAGGCGACTTGGTGGAGGACGAATTTGCCACTCTTGAAGTACAATGACAAACTGGGAAGCCTATCTTGTAATTTTGCTTGTGTGTGCTTTTAAAATCATTCATGTTGTCATATTTTTGCCACAAATGACGGTGTGAAATTAAAGCATGTAATTTATTTTCATACGAATACAAAATTTGCAGTAAAGCTTAATTTGGACAGTATATCTTAAAACATTTAATTTTTCTTCCATTTGATGAACATAATTTTGCGTTTTTTGTTTGTTAAATCGCAGATTATTCACGAAAACTGATCGGTAAGGTTAGGACTCCTTACAAGAGGACCAGATATATTTGTTGGTGTTTGAAAAAGTCTAAATATTAAAAATTTTGTACAAAGATGTAATGAATGATTGAATATATATCTGAGGAATGAGCTATAGCTCCACAGCTCAAAGAATCAACCGTTATCTTGTGAGCGTGGATTCAGTAAAAAAAAAAAATTACTTTTATATTATTGATAGCCCTGCACAATATCATTATTAATGAAATGTTCTTTGATGATGGAAAATTTATAATTATTACCACATTTTCTGAACTACTTAACATAGGTATAGTAATGGAAATGTATACATTAAGAAAAAGAAATCAGTGTATCAACCTAGTATAAGCAGTATGCTGTATTACAGTTGTTATTGTTCAGAAGAAAATCTAATTAATTTAGCAAATAATACAGATGCACCAGTGGTGATCAAAGTTGTCTTAAAGTCAGCTGAGGATTATTGAACAGTTAATGTACCAATCAGCACTATCACAAAAAAGGAATGAACACCCTGAACAAGATGAACAATATGAACAAAAAATTGGGACACTAAAATGGGTTGATAACGACTTTGTGAAATAATTCTCAGGAAATCCCTCAACCGTGAAGCCCAGAAACCTCGTATCTGCTTTTGCGAAAGAAAATAGGAATTCGGATATGACGTGTAAATATGTGGTAATGAGATTTACATACATACTGACAGCCACGAGGCTTCAGCCCAAGGGCTGCGTATGCAAAGTGGCCGTCTTCATTTGCATGCTATGGCCAACATGGCGCTGAGGAATGCATAAATTTCCTTCACATGATGGTAAAACAACGGTGTATATTCATTTCCTTTTTAATCATAGTACTAAATGTTAATTTTCTTTTATTTCATACCACTAAAATTGTATGTCAATAACGTTTTTGGAGATGGGTAGAATATTTTGCATTGTGAAATTTTATCATGACGAAAAGTTAGAAGAAAAGGAAAAACATGCTCTTTAGCTCTTTTGTATGACATTGGCTTTACCAGAGAATTTTAAATTCTTGCATCGATATTACATGTAAAATAAAAACTTAACTTTACCGGTGTTTAGTTTTCTGTAAAAGAAAACTATTGTGACGGCTTTGTTTGTCCGTTCGCACTTGTTTTGTCCGCCCTCAGATCTTAAAAACTACTGAGGCCAGAGGGCTGCAAAATTGGAATGTTGATCCTATACCCTCCAGTCATCAACCATACCAAATTGCAGCCCTCTAACCTCAGTAGTTTTTATTTTATTTAGGTTCAAAGTTAGCCATAATCGCACTACTGGCACCGCTATAGGTACCAACAACACAGGCCACCGCCGGACCGTGGCTGAGTTTCATGGGCCGCGGCCATGGACCGTGGCTGAGCTTTATGGACCGCGACTGAAAGTTTCATGCAACATTAAACGCTCTACAGAAAATTTGTTACGCAGAAAGAAACTTCGGCGCATTTTTTTACTTGTTTATCTTTTCATCGAGCAAAATAAAATATGAACAAATAGTTCCCTCTTTGAAGACATGGTCATAATCATCTTATGGGCACAAAAGTTTCACAGTATCTCCCATGTGGCCATGAATGAGAACCAAAATGCAAGAAAGCATTCTCACTGTTCTACACCTTTTAGTTATTCACCTAATTTCCACCATTCAAAAAGGAAAAGAACTCAATACCTGCTTTGTCCTATGATGCAGCATTTCAGTTACTGAAAATTAAACTTAAGGTCAACAGCCATTTGTTATTGATTTTTGTGCAATAATTTAATAAATTAACGAAGTTAGTATCACCCTAGTGTTTAAAGCAACGCCATAGTACCCGTTTCGTGTGTGTATGTAAGTACATATATATATATATATATATATATATATATATATATATATATATATATATATATATATATATATATATATATATATATATATATATATATATATATATTATATATATATATATATATATATATATATATATATATATTATATATATATTATATATATATATATATATATATATATATATATATATTATATATATATTATATATATATATATATATATATATATATATATATATATATATATATATATATATATATATATATATATATATATATATATATATATATGTATTCGGGCATTCCCGTCCCTTGCTCATTGGTATATATATATATATATATATATATATATATATATATATATATATTATCATGAAGCTACAAATGTCGCTTAATATCAAATTCACGCTACCTCGAGAGTATCTCCGATGGAGAATTATCACCGAAGGGGAATTTATATAAGTGATAAATGAATAAGTACCACCGGGACGCGAACCCTTGAAATGGGTCCATGTCAAGGGTTCACGTCCTGGTGGTACTTATTCATTTACCACTTATATAAATTCCCCTTCGGTGATAATTCTCCATCAGAGATACTCTCAAGGTAGCGTGAATTTGATATTAAGCGACATTGTAGCTTCATGATTGTATATAAATCACGGTGTGATAGAAAATTTCATTATACATATATATATATATATATATATATATATATATATATAATATATATATATATATATATACATATATACATATATACATACATATATATACATACATACATGTATACATGTATACGTGTATACATGTATACATACATATATATATATATATATATATATATATATATATATATATATATATATATATATATATATATATATATATGTGTGTGTGTGTGTGTGTGTATCTCTGCCTGTGTTAATGCGTGTGTTGCCATTCACATTTGTTCTTTCTCCAGATCTGCCCTCATGTCTTCCTTTAACAATGTCATTATCAGTAAGTTGTTCACCTGCTAAGAAAGCTGGACATAAATAAGCTCAGTCGACGATTTTACGAGCACAATGAAAACATTCTCGTCATAATATGCAAATAATTTAGGCCACAACTAAGCGTCCTTATTCGACGGCGCTGCCCTCAGAGCAATCAGCATACAAATACTCTAATTACTATTCACTTGGCGCCATTGAGTAATAATTTTACCTTCACAAATATAGTTTTAGTAGCGGCCATGAAATCCAGAGCTTCAATGTTCAAGAACCCCCTTGAATCTGGGTGGCGGCGGAGTTTTTATTTTTTTACCTTTGCAAGATGAGTCGTTGAGTTTTTTTCGTCCTCACGAGTCGCTCAGGGGAATAACGACTTCTTTGAGGTCGAGACTGAAGGACGAGGTGCTTTAGGTGCTTTCATAGGAATGTTTGCATCACGAGACCTAGGTCTCGGATGTCATTTTGGAGACATCTGAACGAGGGAGTTCTGTTCACCAATATGGATATATCTTTTTGTAAATTGATTTAATGTGATTTTTGTAATAAAAAAATTATATTAGATAAATAAGGTATATAATTTATTTTCAAGGTTTGTATAATGAATTGCAAGAGAGAATTGATCGTAATAGGAACATGGATATGATACTTGGCACAAATACAGTGTATTACACATGATCGTCCTATTCAGTAACGAAATGCACGCATCAGCGAAGGCTATTGCTGGCAATACTTTGTTTTTTTAATATTCGACAAATCTTGTAGTATCCTAATGTTCATAGTGTGGTTATTTAATATATTTTCTTCAGCCCAATCGTTTCAAGATATCCTTAGCATGTTATTTTCTCTATATTATGAAAACTTCCTTATGTAAGTAAATTTTCAGATTTTATTGAATGAAAACCTTAACAAATCCAAGGCTATTTGTAAACCACTTTGTAATCAACATTATCCGTCACTAAGCTTTGATATAAAATGATAAATAAAAAGTATATATACAACTTTCTGCTTTTTATTAGATTACTATTTTTTACTGACTTTTATTTCTTAAAATATTATCAGAGGCACCACTTAAATCCCATTTAATTGCAGAAAAGTGTGTGCATGTATGTGAACACATATGAGAAACCTTAACTTCGCTGCAAAGTATTGCCTCTCAGTTTCCAAACAGAGGAACCCAAACCAACTATCGTATTCCCAGTTAGTTCATTGTCGAGGGCGTTTGTTCGCCACGCCATACTATTAGCGTCTATGAACGGAAACCCCATATCCATGACTATTTCCCTTGATAGAGAGAGAGAGAGAGAGAGAGAGAGAGAGAGAGAGAGAGAGAGAGAGAGAGAGAGAGAAATTGTTTACTGGCAAAACTTAGAATGAATGATAAAATATGACAGTCCTTATTATGACTAAATTCACCACATGAAGTATGAGATAGATGAGCTCATTTAAATGAAATGCAGGAGAGAGAGAGAGAGAGAGAGAGAGAGAGAGAGAGAGAGAGAGAGAGAGAGAGAGAGATTCAGCTCGGAGACTGGGCCATTAGGCCGTACTGCCATGCTAAGTTTACGGCGATTCGATAATGGCCAAACACAGAGCACTGCTTCTCATGAAATGGCCGGATTATTGCCTCCTGTGCATTTGCCACTCTCCCCATGCAGTGTCTGCGCTCCTAATATGCCGTTCATTTGGCCAGATTTGTATGATATATTCCGGTTTGTGAACGGAAAATTCTTACAAAAATGATAGTTTTTTAATCATTGCTTTTCATGAACTGAATAAATAATTATGTTAACAGGTATCTCGTGGCAACTTCATCATATTTGAATCTTTTGAAGGCCTATGGCAAGGAATTAATGTCACTCAAAGATCTTTCTTAGGAAGCAGATATTGTCCAGCTTTGGATATAAATGATTTGAAAATATTGACCATTTCACGAAATGCATGCATCACTTACAGATTTTAAAATTTAATCTTCTGCAAGTTATTAAAAATATTTGAAACCTGTTCGGGATGGACAATAAAAATGGAAATTGCATTGATTTTCGCTCATTATTTCAACAGCACTTTTACAAAACGGCCTAGGTTGTGCCTTTAGTGATTGATGATGACCTGCTATTATTTTCCTTGAAATTATTTATAAGTCAAACGATTTAAAGTTCGGTTATTTTTTAAATAACCGAATTATGAAAAAAATAATAAACCTGTATTACTATTAGCATGGGTTGAAATTAAAGTCTACTTCTTCTTTCGACCTTTTTAATCCCACTGTACAGCAGGGTCGGCATTACAGAACTCATCGCCAAAAGTGACAGGCATAAAAGGTACAGTAGTCTCGATCCAATTGCGTACGGTTTATTTCCATGATTATCACTGATTATTTCCAAAATATCTGTGCTGACGTACAAAAAGATATTGTCATCATGTAATGAATTAAAGAGTTTGCGCATTACTAGGTTTCAAAAGCAAGAGTTCAGACACTTTAATGGTTTTAATTTAAATAAAAGCAGTAAACGCAATAGTCAGTGAACAAAGTCATGCAGATACACACAGACATAAGCATCTATTATTCACAAATATCATATAAAAGTGGAGCATCGAATTCTGAAGGACCGAGAATTTATGGCCCAAAATGCCATGTCTCTCATTCTTTTTCCCTCTGGAGTGTGTTCGTCCTCGATTCTACAATCATCATTTATTCATATTCTGGAGCCAAGGTTTTATTACTCTTGATGTCGAACTGAGAGAGAGAGAGAGAGAGAGAGAGAGAGAGAGAGAGAGAGAGAGAGAGAGAGAGAGAGAGAGAGAGAGAGAGAGAGAGGAATTATCGCTGGAAGGGAGCGCCATTAATGCCACATTGTTATGCTAAGTCTTGAAATTCAGTATTCTCTTAGAATGTCCCGATTAATCCAGTCGCCTTCTGCATCTACCTGTTTCCAGAGGCGTAGTTTATAATCGTAATAAAAGTCTCTTAAAATAAAAATCCATCCGATTCTTGTATGATGATAGTGTAGCAGAGAAAAAATGTGTACATTTTTTTTTGCATAGCATTCCTGTATCAACACATTTTTTTTCAACCTCGCTTTTATTGTTTATCATATCATATGCTTACCTTCCCGACAAAAAATGTTCAGAAAAATGCTGTAGATTTGTAATGTACCCATGTTAGTCCATAGGTTGTGCCTTTATGAATATATTAAAGAAAACGTAGTTTTTTCGTCATATTTTCAAAACATCCAGTGATTTATTACTGTTGACCGAAATCAGAAGAACTAGAATTATCCGACATAAGCTTTTACAGTGGGTTCTAAACTGCTTCTGTATACGACAGCTTAATTCTGCTAGGAGTTTCTCTGTCACTCTGGCTCTAAATTTTCATGAAGACTTATTATTCCTTTGGATATGATGATTTGTATTTTGTAAGTATTTGTCTTGGATAAGACCTGCCCAATAGAAACATTCTATTACATAATTGTTTATCTATTTAATTATTATGGCAATAATAAGTTATCTAGAAACAGAGTATCAGGACCGAAAGTAAACTGATAATTTGTTCTGAAAATATTTGGTGCATTGAAGCCGTATGGGTAACTTATAACAGGATAAAAAATATTCTCAGCAAAAAAGATAAATTATGGAATATAATAATGCTACAAAAAATATCAAGGCTCTAAAGATACATGTAGAAGCTTAAACTAGGTAGTCTGATGCACATGAGTGCACAAACTGCAAAGGAGTCGACGGCATGGAATATGGAGCACCTACCGCATCCATACCGAGAGGTTTTAGTTTTTAAATAAGATTATAAATGTGAAGGGATCCAATCCCACGTTCTGTCTCTAGAAGAGGTACAGAACCACATGTAGATATTGCATTCTATTTGTGACTCGCCTTTTATTCTATATTTTTCTCTTTTCTTTATCTTAATTCTGCCAGTGCGTGTGTGAATGAAAAGGTAAAAAAGTAAGAATGAATCGTATTTATCATCAGTCATATATACAGTATGTGCGTGTTTTTCCAATTCCCATTAACATCTTCAAATTCCAGATTCTCCTCATCTGTTTATACAGACTAAAAGCCTTATTTCCGAGAGGGAAACAAATGGAGAAATTTTCACCACCTGTGGCAGGAATCGAACCAAGGCACGAGTCTTCAGCGAGGACACACGGACACACTTTGCTACGACGAGGGACATAGGTCAAATCCAGTTCGTTCGTACTTGCATGTGCACCACCATATCATGGTGCTTTGGCTGTTATTGCTTTCTAGGTTGGAATATTTATGCAGTATTTACGGGTCTCTTTTTGTACATATATGCATGTGCGTGGCGCTTTCTCTCTCTCTCTCTCTCTCTCTCTCTCTCTCTCTCTCTCTCTTGAGATCGATCGAATCCGCTATCTTTCCTATTGGGTTTCAGTTGCCCAGCGTTGAGCAGGTCTTCAGTGGCCTAAATAACCTAACCCAGCAGAACCTCGCTGATGCACCTTTCTCTTTGCTACAGATAATGATGTACGTGTGTGTAGTTTCTCTTATTTTTTCACTACCGGTTATATATATATATATATATATATATATATATATATATATATATATATATATATATATATATATATATAAATATATATATATAAATATATATATATATATATAAATATATATATATATATATATATATATATATATATATAAATATATATATATAAATATATATATATATATAAATATATATATATATATAAATATATATATATATATATATATATATATAAATATATATATATATATATATATATATATATATATATATATATATATAAATATATATATATATATATATATATATATATATAATATATAAATATA
>JANJGK010000017.1:5393867-5396585 GCA_039081455.1 Macrobrachium rosenbergii | reverse complement strand
TTCATATGGCCACTGGTTAGTGTGTCACTGTAGTCCTGATTCCTCGTCCGTCGCTGGTTCGACCCCACGGGACGGTGGACTTATTATCAACTAAAAATTCCCCTTCGGTAACATATATGAAAATATATTATTTCCGAGGTAGAGTGAATTGGATATTAAAGGACGTTTGTAGCTTTCTGAATATATATATATATGTATGTATGTATGTATGTATGTATGTATGTATGTATGTATATAGTTAGACAGCTACATACACACATAGATGAGAAAACTTGAATCATCTATCGTAGTTTGAAAGCGCTTTCTTTTTTCCGATCCCCTCGAGTGGTCGTTCCCTTTAAGGTGTAATCATGCACGAGAGGGAGAGAGAAGAAATAAAAGCCCACTTTCCTTTGTCTGTGCTTATCTCCGCTGACACACTGCTTTATTGTATTCAGATGTACCTGGGGAAAAATGTGATTCTCAGAGAAGCACTGACGAGCTTCAGAACTGCCAGAATTACTTTAACATAATCTCATGTAGATTGCATTACAGCTGTAATCGTGGCAGGCGGAGGAGGCCCTTTCTAGGCGATGGAACAAATGTAATTATTCAAGGAACGGGGCCCCCCCCTCCATGTCAGTAATTATTCTTCACTATAAAACGGCTGTTGAAGCTAAACTCTTTTGATAATTATAACTATGGTAAGATATTCTTAGACTATTCTCATTCAGTTTGAGTTTGAGTATGTATGGTAGTGATAAATTATTTTACATAAAAAAAAAAAAATGGGTTACTCTTAAAATGTTAAGAATATGAGCTTAACTCTTGGTGCTGTTTAGCAGTAAACAGTAGGTTACTATGTGAGTGTGAGTGTGTGTGTGTGTGTGTGTGTGTGTGTGTGTATATATATATATATATATATATATATATATATATATATATATACAGTATATATATATATATATATATATATATATATATATATATATATATATATATATATATATATATATATATATATATATATATATATATATATATATATATATATATATATATATATATATATATGGAATCATTGGGCATCGATTACGTTATCCCCCTGTAATCTTTTTTTTCCATTACCTATACGAAGTCAGGTAAATTTACCAGTCACCTGAATCGTCCCTGGAGTCATTCAGTATGCTCCACGGTTTAAGAACCAGGTCACACGAAGAAAGCAAGGCAGCAACATATAACGAAAAAAGTTTCATATTTTATCGCTTTCCGTTTTAGTCTTTTACTTTCCATTCAAGTAGCGAGAACTTTGTTTTCGTAATTTCAAACGATTGCTAATGAGGATTTTTATTTTCATAATCTTCATTTTCTAGGTTTTAATTATTTGTGTCTTGTAGCCTTCTTCATTCGTAGTCTTGAAATATTACTTAATATAAACGCATTTCTGTGCTCACGCACTCTCAGCCTTATTTTTTAGCACGTGGAATTTTGTTTCCTATATTCACTAGCATTTGCTAATTTAGCGTTTTGTTTGCATTTAATTGAATTATATATATATATATATATATATATATATATATATATATATATATATATATATATATATATATATATATATATATAGATGAACGGAGAAGGCAGGCGAATCAGCCAAGGTGATAGAATACACAGGGAGCAGGAAGAGGAACAAACGTGGCGAAGTCCTACAATTTATTCCGACGCGTTTCGCATTCAGCTGAATGCATCCTCAGGGTTCTGTACAATAAATAACGACCAATATAAATTATATGAATTTGCATTGCTTAAAAAATCGTTGATACACTCATTAAAATGAAAACCAAAACTTCACACATACGTAAAAGTACACTAAAGAATGACAAAATTACACAAGAAATTAAAAGCACAAATGTTGATTAAAAGTTCAAATAAAAACAAAATAAAAAGAAATAAAAAAATAAAAATAAAATTACAGTTATGAAATATTTGAGGAGCACTGGGGGTCGACCTACCATGGCAAGGGATGAACAAAAACTAAAAGATTGTATACAAAAACAACAGGTTAAGAAAGGTACAAGGGCGTGGAGGTGGACTAGGCATTCAACTGCGGAACAAGTTGTTTGATGAAGAGACTCTCGGGGATCAATAATTCATTTGGGCTGGAGTTTTGACCCACAATAATGAAATCCTCATATTTAATGGGAACTTTACATTTTTTGCTATGTTCACGTATACTCGACTGTTCGGGATTTGATAGTTAACATCCAGTACGGAAACCAACTCCTTTGCGGCAGTCTATGCGAACCCTCACTCATCATCCTCTGAGAACCCACGTAACTTCCCAGTAAGTTCCCAGACTACATCTGGGATAAGAATATTTGTACACTACACCAGAGGACATGAGGGGCATAAACGATCTTTAAATCGAAACAAGGAGCCAATTGTGAGTGGATTAATGGGAATAAGTTTAACATTTAATGCACCAAAGTATTTATGTACAATGTTAGTAAATTCAACCCAAAAGGAATCATCGTGCAAACATGGGAACCGGACATAGAAGGGAAGCTTAGGCACAATTATTTTATTAGCGCTAGTGCAAAACTCTCTATCAAGAACCCAGTAAATAATCCTGTTGACAAGCTTAGTAGGATATATATATATATATATATATATATATATATATATATATATATATATATATATATATATATATATATATATATATATATATATATATATATA
>JANJGK010000017.1:5373867-5388867 GCA_039081455.1 Macrobrachium rosenbergii | reverse complement strand
AAAAGGAACAGCCACCATAGTAATACCTGTCTAAAAGGGACACTCACCACAGTAATACCCAGATAAAAGGGACAGTCACCACAATAATACCAGGATGAAAGGGAGAGAGGGCACAGTAATACCTGGATAAAAGGGACAGTCACCACAGTAATACCTGGATAAAAGGGACAGTCACCACAGTAATGTCTGGATAAAATAGACTTTCAGCACAGTAATACCTGGATAAAAGGGACAGTCACCACAGTAATACCTGGATAAAGAGGACAGACAACACAGCAGTAACTGGATAAAAGGAACAGCCACCATAGTAATACCTGTCTAAAAGGGACACTCACCACAGTAATACTTGGATAAAAGGGACAGTCACCACAATAATACCTGGATGAAAGGGAGAGAGGGCACAGTAATACCTGGATAAAAGGGACAGCCACTAAAGTAACACCTGGATAAAAGGGACAGATATCGCAGTAATACCTGGTTAAAGGTGACAGACAGCACAATAAGGCCTGGTTAAAGGTAACAGTCACCACAGTAATACGCAGATAAAAGGGACAGTCACCACAATAATACCAGGATGAAAGGGACAGAGGGCACAATAATACCTGGATGAAAGGGGGGACAGAGGGCACAGTAATACCTGGATAAAAGGGACAGTCACGAAAGCAATACCTGGATAAAAGGGACAGATATTGCAGTAATACCTGGTTAAAGGTGACAGGCAGCACAATAATCCCTGGTTAAAGGTGACAGTCACCACAGTAATATCTGGATTAAAGGGAGTCACCATAGTAATACCTGACTAAAGGGGACAGTCACCACAGTAATACCTGGATAAAAGGGACAGACAGCATAGTAATACCTGGTTAAAGGTGACAGTCAGTACAGTATTACCTGGATAAAAGGGACAGTCATCACAGTAATACCTGGATAAAATGGACAGTCACCACAGTAATACCTGGATAAAAGGGACAGTAACCACAGTAATACTTGTCTAAAAGGGACAGTCACCGCAGTAATACCTGGATAAAGGGGACAGTCATCACAGTAATACATGGATAAAAGGGACAGTCACCACAGTAATACCTGGATAAAAGGGACAGTCACCACAGTAATACCTGGATAAAAGGGACAGACAGCACAGTAATACCTGGTTAAAGGTGACAGTCAGTACAGTATTACCTGGATAAAAGGGACAGTCATCACAGTAATACCTGGATAAAATGGACAGTCACCACAGTAATACCTGGATAAAAGGGACAGTAACCACAGTAATACCTGTCTAAAAGGGACAGTCACCGCAGTAATACCTGGATAAATGAGACAGACAGCACAGTAATACCTGGTTAAAGGTGACATTCAGTACAATATTATCTGGATAAAAGGGACAGTCACCAATGTAATACCTGGATAAAAGGGACAGTCACCACAGTAATACCTGGATAAAAGGGACAGTTATCACAGTAATACCTCAATGAAAGGGACAGAATGCACAATAATTCTTGGATAAAAGGGAAAGTCACTAAAGTAATACCTGGATAAAAGAGACAGTCACCAAAGGAATACCTGTATACAGTGGACAGGCAGAACATTAACAGCTGGATAAAAAGGACAGTCATCATACTAATACCTGGCTAAAACGGACAGGCAATACAGTAATACCTAGATTAAAGGGACAGTAACCACAGTAATATCTGGATAAAAGGGACAGGCAATACAGTAATACCTAGATTAAAGGGACAGTCACCACAGTAATACCTGGATAAAAGGGACAGTCACCACAGTAACACCTGGATAAACAGGACAGACAGCACAGTCATAACTGGATAAAAGGGACAGTCACCACAGTAATATCTGGGTAAAATGGACAGTAATACCTGGATAAAACGGACAGTCACCACAATCACACCTGGATGAAAGAGGCAGAGGGCATAGTAATACCTGGATAAAAAGGACAGCCAATAAAGTAATGACTGGATAAAAGGGACAGTCACCAAAGTAATACCGGGATAAAACGGGACAGGCTGAACAGTAACAGCTAGATAGAGGGACAGTCATCACAGTAATACCTACATAAAAGGGACAGACAATACAGTAATACCTGGATAACCGGGACATTCACCACTGTAATATGTGGATAAAAGGGACAGACAGAACATTAATAACTAAATAAAAGGGACAGTTACTATAGTAATTTCTGGATAAAAGGGACAGTCATCACAGTAATACCTGGATAAAAGGGACAGACAATACAGTGATACCTGGATAACCGGGACATTCACCACTGTAATATGTGGATAAAAGGGACAGACAGAACAGTAATAACTGGATGAAAGGGATAGTTGCCACAGAAATTTCTGGATAAAAGGGACAGTCATCAGAAGTAATACCTGAATAAAAGGGACAAACAGTACAGTAATATCTGGATAAAAGGGACAGTCACCACAGTAAATTCTGGGTAAAAGGGACAGTCACCACAGTAATACCTGGCTAAAAGGGACAGACAAGACAGTGATACCTGGATAAATGGGACAGTCACCACAATAATACCTGGATAAAAGGGACAGACAGAACAGTAATAACTGGCTAAAAGGGACAAACAGAACAGTAATAACTGGATAAAAGTGATAGTTACCACAGAAATTTCTGGATAAAAGAGACAAGTCATCACAGTATTACCTGAATAAAAGGGACAGACAGTACAGTGATATCTGGATAAAAGGGAGTCACCACAGTAATGCCTGTCAATTCACACACGACTGTTCGAAGGGTGAACTTTCGCATGAAAAAAGTCGAACTATCAGTCAGACAGTCAACACACACTCCACCTTTCTTCTCCCTCCCTTTCCCCGTCCATCTTCCCCTTCCTCCTTCCCTCCCCCTCCCCTATCCCTATTCCCTCTCCCTACATGTACATTGTCATTCAGAGTTTTCCTGGGCAGCACTGGGTTGGTCAACTAGTACAGGACAAATATCACACAGACACATGCACACATACATACACACACACACACACATGCGCACACACACACACACATACACACACACACACACACACACACACACACACACACACATATATATATATATATATATATATATATATATATATATATATATATATATATATATATATATATATATATATATATATTGTTAAGTGGGAAACCACTTCCTAAGCAAATCCAAACCTCCAGACTACCTTGCACCCCAAAATAACGTAATTGCTTACTGATACCTAACTAAGGAAGGGCATGAGAAACTCAGCCCATATGTAAATTTCTCTCCATGCTCCCCTTTTGGTGCATCTGTCTATCTTTCCTAAAGACCTGTTGAAGGTGAAAACTTTAAAAGTGGCGACCTGTTGCCTAGAATTGTAGGTTCTAGCCAGTACCGTACGCTAAAGCTGGATACGAGATTAGAAACGAATCTGGTAACGTAAATGCTAAAATAAGCACAAGCAAGCAAGTTCCCACAGCGTAAGTACAATGTTATTATTTTTAGCTTACCATAGGTGCGAATAAAAATTTGACTGTATACATTGTTAGGAAACAATAGGCCCCATGCATGCTAACAAGATTTTCCACAGCGAAGAGAGAGCGTATCTTCCACAACACAATAATTGTGACTAATGCATGGTAGTCTGCATGTCTTAACCACTAGGATTGGCTAAGCAGTGAAGTACGAATATAAGTGATAAAGAAAAGAAATAGAGCGCTTATTTCTTCTATGTGCTCTGGACAATTTGTTGTCCAAGAATTAGCTAGGTACACTGTAAAATTCGGGCCATGAATTATAGCCGAACCAGAAATTTTTCGCTTTGCTGGATTATATATCTCTCTCTCTCGCTCGTCGTAGCAAAAGCGCTAGGTTTCTGTAAAAATCCTGTTTAAAATTTTAAATAATTATTTTGTTTCATCCAAGAAAAAATCATTTAATTTGCAGACATTTGAGCCATTGTCAACCTCGAAACCGTCACCTGCTGACCATCATTTAACTATAAGTAATCGAGCGAATTTCTATTCATTCATGAATCCCGAGTGCCAAGCTGGGAAAACTCTTTCCAATAGCGTTCGTCTTTTTCATAACTTTTCGAGCGAGATTTTGCTCACAACGAACAGCACTTGTTTCACCCAGCTGTCCCTTCCCCCCTTCGTCAAATACCACGCGAGTGCAACTATTGTGTTAATAACTGAACCATTTAGGCATGGGCCATTCAGGCAACTTTCATAAATAGGGTAAATACATTGCGGACTTGACCATAAGAAAAATATTCAACCCGTGCATGTTATTGTAAGCATTTTGTACTTGTCATATCAGGGAGGATTTATTTACTTCGCCTTGGCGCTGAAATTTATAACAGCATCATGTTATTTACTTTTGGTTACCTTTGTGCTGTGGGCAGCTCAGAAACAGCCCTGTAGCAGATCAACACACAACCCCTTGCATGCTCCTTATTGAGCTGACCCCTCCACGTGGTCACCTTTCGATCACCCAGTCACATTACCTGTGCATTTCCCATTAAAATCATCCCTCGAGAACTGGTGAAATTCGAAGGAGCCCCTCCATCGCTCCGTTATAAGGTAAAGTCCTGATTCGAGGTTTTTTCAACAGTCACGTTTCTTTAAACTTCCACTGCACTCTCATTTTCTTTTCTGAAGTGCACGTTATCACAAAGACCTGACGCACTAGCTCAGTGTGAATTTTAATGCAAATATATCGTACCAGAGTCGAGTTATCTTGCCACCCTCTGTGCAACCCTTGATTCGCCTGAGATTGTTATAATCATCTCTGTGTAACCGCTGGCACTATGAACTTGCAGACGGTACATCGGCTGTGGAAACATCGACTGGTCTTGTGCTTCTTGCAGTGAAAAGGCCACTGCAATCAATTCTTCAGTATCCCTTTCAAGATGATTAATCATAGACTATTCAATTTATGAACAGTGATAGCATAACTAACCATGTGGCAGCCCTTGTTGTATCTGCCTATCATTCCCCAGTCTTCTGATTGACACGTTTAATTGTAAATATATTCCATTTAAAGTAAACCTACGTGTTTATCTGCAAAAGCCCCTTGTTGAAGTACGGCCTTCAGCCCAACTACTTTTTCTATTAAGTTTCCTACCTAACCTAGCGATTGCACCCAGAATCTCAAGGTGTATTAGTAAGCCCCTGTTCACGAGCTAGACCCCTGATTGGACCCCTGAATAGGGAATACAGTAAGTAGGCCAGGTAAGAATCTTAAAAATATATTACTGATCTAGCTGACTAATTACTGGCCTTTGAAAACATGCTTACTGTGCAAGTGGATTCTATGCTGACGTTGGTATTTTCCGGGGTTAGAGACAGCTGGTATCCAATGCCGCTCATTCATGGCTCCTGGTCATGACCAAGATGCATGGGGAAAACGTGACAGATGAATGAAAGCTTTGTGATATCTGTGGGTGCAGAAGGCGGGGTCCTTCGAACATTGAACTTGACGATGACGTACCTTCAATGGAGGGTTATTAAGTGAGTGTGTGCATACATGCACTCTCTAATGTGTATATTATAGAGGAGCTATAAAATGAGTATTCACTTCGATTTGTGGGTGGTGTGATCTCTCCTTTGAGCTGTGTTTGTGAAATAAGACAGCCACTTTGAGGATTCCTGATGGCCATAGAATGTGAGTAAGATAACTCATTAACCCTTGTATCTTTTTTCAGACATTATGTGGAATACCCATTTTACATTGCAGTGAAACCCCTCTGTTCTCTATTATGCGTTTTTCTGTTTTCATTGTTTATTTTTTATGCACCATTTCAGGTTTTAATGTAAGCTGTGTTTTTCTTAACAGGAATTCTGGTTGAGTCCTGTGAGGACGTGAATATTGGAGGTGGTGTTTTTTTTTACATATGACATTTATTTTGATCTAGTGTAGTCATGACCTTTTTAATTTGTCTGGTAACTTGGGGTGTTAGTCACTAGCATTGGGTGATCTAGAATCACTAATTCAATTGGTTGTGACTCTAGTTTTCCTCTAGGTATGACTTCCATTTTTGTGAGGTGTGAGAGACTCCATTTCATGACTGTAGCTTTTGCTGAAATGCTTTCGTTAATTTTACAGAGTCTAGTTTTGTATCTCGGCGTTTTAGTCCAGTAAGCCTTTGTTTGAGGATAGATAGAGTGAGAGAGGAGTTGATGAGAGAGAAAGAATGTGCTGACCCAATGCTGGCCATTGTTACCGGAGAATCTTAGAGATATAAGATGATATGGCATTGTTCTTAAAAAAGATGTGGAAGGAGGTTATGACCCTATCTGACCGTGTTTTAGGGCATAATATATATATATATATATATATATATATATATATATATATATATATATATATATAGAGAGAGAGAGAGAGAGAGAGAGAGAGAGAGAGAGAGAGAGAGAGAGAGAGAGAGAGAGAGAGAGAGCAGCTTGAACATACTTGAAAGATACTTATCCACGTAGGAATATTCTTTCATGCCAGAACTTTTATAAATATTCTCCATGTCACCTTTCCCAAAACAAACAAACTGAAACGACATTTTTCTGTGCCATATAAAAGCGAGGCACCATATGGGTTTCTTTTCTCCTCCATCCCAAACTTTCGAGTACTTTCCCTGGAGGTGAACCTCGGCAGAAACTAATTGTCGTTTCAAGGAGCAGATTCCTTGAATTTCCAGTCTCCGAATTCTCCTCTTTTTTAAGGCCCTAAACCTTATTTTCCTAGGGGAACAGAAACACCTAAGGGGCCTTCCATTCTCAGTCTCTTTGTGTTTCCCCGTCTCTCAATGATATTTTTGTCTCTATTACAATTCACATAACTAAACTGAAAGTCTTACAGAACCCTAGTGTAATGAATGGGCTTACTTACCTTACCTCCCAGGGAACGCTTGTCATGAACATTTTCATTTCCTGAAGTTAAAGGCGACCTTCCCAGAAAAACTCATATGAATTTGAACCTTGTCGAAGAAAGACAATTAGTTCTAGTATGATAAAGAGATATTGACTTTTGGATGAAAGAGATGCATGGATTCAGGTCAGCTCGGTTTAATGTGTATATCGTATACATTGCAACAAATAAAAATTTTAATTTTTTAAGAGAGGGATTCCTAGTGCCTCAAGCATTATATAAGTTAAGATTTCTTGTCAGTTTAATATCACTTTCCTTCTTTGGAAAAGAGCTAGGAATAGCTAGCGAGAGAGAGAGAGAGAGAGAGAGAGAGAGAGAGAGAGAGAGAGAGAGAGAGAGAGAGAGAGAGAGAGTCTTCATTTATCTGAAATCATAGGGATATGTTATTCTCTTAAAATGTCTTGTGCCTTGATACTACACGAGTTTCATACATGAAATAATGATAATAATAACATCGCTTTCTTTATTACACAAAATGAAAATAACCATTTTTATCCAGTATCTTTCGAAAGTTAAGTTGTCGAACCCCTCGTGAATAAACTTCACGTTCCCCTTCTGGATAGAAATGATAATAAACCTCGATAGGAAAATTCAGAGGCGTCTGTATTTTTCAAATACTCACGGAATACACTCACACACACCACACACGCGCGCACACACACAAATATATATATATATATATATATATATATATATATATATATATATATATATATATATATATATATATATATATATATATATATATATATACACATATATATATATGTATATGTGTGTATATATATATATATATATATATATATATATATATATATATATATATATATATATATATATATATATATATATATATATATATATATATATATATATATATATATATATGAATGGTTTCACACCACTGGGGTCGAGATCTTCAACTTTTGATGGCATAGATTTTGATGAAGCAATGGACACTTACCTCTAGTATTCCCTTCTCTTCTCACTTTCTCTCCTACCCCCAATAACTGTGACTCACAACAGTCGTATAACGGCTTTGCACATATTTCCCTGCCAAAGTCATCAACAGCACGCTTGTTTTTAGGGAACGCGCCCATCTGTCCGTCATCGTCAGGTTCGAAATCCAAACATGGCCCGTCTAGTTACGAGTTCAGCGAGACCACTCGTAACAGAGGGACAGAAAGAGAGCGAGGTTAAGCAAAACAAGTGTTTTTTTTATGATATTTGGAGTTACAATAACAACTGTGATAGGCAAATATAATCACTGTTTTAATTAAAATGTTAAGGAAAGGGCAGGAAATATGTTTATTAAAAGCTCTATATTTTTATGCAGTGCTTTTATATTCTAATAGTGTGAGGGAAGAATAAATAAAGCACTTGACATAGCGCTGTAGTACGTAATTATTCCAAAGAGGTTTGTTTTTTAAATAATCACGTTAAGTATGTCTTCCTTTGTTTTATTATAGTTTACCAATAAATTCACAGAGTTAACACTAATATTCAGTTAAATATTTTTCTTTATTTATACGCTTCGCGTTTTCCTTCTTTTTTTATTGTAAAGAAAACTGAATTAATGTTTTCTCCGTGCATGTTGGCCATTCACCAGAAGAATATTCTTTTGGAAATACAGATACAACGACTCTGGCTACTGAACACCGGTGGCTACAGTGACGTTTAATTTCCCGAGGCAGCAGGACAGAAAAATGCCACTGAACATGTTATATAAATTCTCTCCGGAAATGGGCAGAATATTATGTTCGGAGTCGACTGCACCTGACATTGAAGTTACAATAAAATAAAAGGGAATTTAGTAATTGATTTCTTAGGGACACGAAGTAACAGAGAGAGAGAGGAACCAGTATTTGTGGAAAAATGTACCACCATCGGTTGACTTTTCTACTTCATCTTTTATTTCAGAGAAACGTAGATTGACGAAGAAGGCCTATACAAAATAAAAAAAATAAGAAATAAAAAAATAGATAAATAAAAGGACAAATAAATATATAAATTTACTTTTAAAGAATCAAAAGGCAAGTAAAATGTAAACTATTGAAAGAAAATTAGAAATTAACGAATAATATTTAAACTATGAGGTTAACATACATTGTTACAGTAATATCTGGTAGTTTCCACAACTGATTTCGATTTTACTTTTATTTTCCGGTACTTATATTTTTGGCCAGACTTTCTGACCTTTATTCTAATTTATATATATATATATATATATATATATATATATATATATATATATATATATATATATATATATAGTTATTCTTATTTATGTTTCAACGATCAGGAGAAAAGAAATTAGAAATTTCATTTGTGAGACGGAGTAGAATGAGAAAATAAGTAACTTAAAAGGTTCGTGAGATAAAGGGTTTGGGTGGAATTATATATAGGGGCTAGTGTTGCGGTCGAGAGCAGCATTGGTTTCTTACTGGTCACCCGTCTTGAGAATGACCATCGTGCTGGTCGGAACGCCGAACGACAAAACTTACTTAAAAACTGTAATAAATTTTTTAAAGTGATTTTATTAATAAATTGATATAACGTTCTCATTCTCAATATAGTATGATAACGAACATGATGCCCGTTAATAGATTCATGAACATGAAAAATGTGTTTGCAATTATATCAAAGATACCCACGAATAAGTATTTTATTTATAAGTAACTAGACAAACAAAAATGTATAAAAGTAAGTACATTTCACCACAAAATCTTCAAGTCCTAGTACCTATATATGCGCACATTTCTGGTATTCCGGCATTTACTCCGTGACCCGAAGTCCTCCTTTTGCAAAAAATGGGACCTAAATTAGGATTAAGCAAAGAAGGAAATCAAGGAACACTCAGGTGGCCCCTCCAACCAATCGTCATGGGTCAAAGGGTTTAGAACTTAACCATGTTTGAAAGGCAAATAGGACCGCTTTCATCAGCAGTTACTTTATGAATTTTATATGAATGTTAATGGTGCCTCATTCAACTTGCACAGGAATCTGAGCCTGGATGTTATATCATTTTACATTGAAGGATATATATATATATATATATATATATATATATATATATATATATATATATATATATATATATATATATATATATATATATATATATATATATATATATATATATATATATAATCATGAAGCTACAAATGTCGTTTAATATCAAATTCACGCTGCCTCGAGAGTATCTCCGATGGAGAATTATCACCGAAGGGGAATTTATATAAGTGATAAATGAACAGGTACCACTGGGACGCGAACCCTTGACATGGACCCATTCAACGACTCCAGTGGACGTTACCACCGCGCGCCATCAAGAGAGGTATAAATCATTACCGAGTCTGCTGTACTGTTTTTTCCCGTCGTGAGCGGGGAAATTGTACTTAGCCTCGGCAATGACCCACCTCCGCCATGATAGTTCGTTGGTACGTTTGGAACACGCAGCTCTTATTATGAAATTTTTTATCACACCGTGATTTATATACAATCATGAAGCTACAAATGTCGTTTAATATCAAATTCACGCTGCCTCGAGAGTATCTCCGATGGAGAATTATCACCGAAGGGGAATTTATATAAGTGATAAATGAACAGGTACCACTGGGACGCGAACCCTTGACATGGACCCATTCAACGACTCCAGTGGACGTTACCACCGCGCCATCAAGAGAGGTATAAATCATTACCGAGTCTGCTGTACTGTTTTTTCCCGTCGTGAGCGGGGAAATTGTACTTAGCCTCGGCAATGACCCACCTCCGCCATGATAGTTCGTTGGTACGTTTGGAACACGCAGCTCTTATTATGAAACGTACCAACGAACTATCATGGCGGAGGTGGGTCATTGCCGAGGCTAAGTACAATTTCCCCCGCTCACGACGGGAAAAAACAGTACAGCAGACTCGGTAATGATTTATACCTCTCTTGATGGCGCGGGTGGTAACGTCCACTGGAGTCGTTGAATGGGTCCATGTCAAGGGTTCGCGTCCCAGTGGTACCTGTTCATTTATCACTTATATAAATTCCCCTTCGGTGATAATTCTCCATCGAAGATACTCTCGAGGCAGCGTGAATTTGATATTAAACGACATTTGTAGCTTCATGATTGTATATAAATCACGGTGTGATAAAAAAATTTCATAATAAGAGCTGCGTGTTCCAAACGTACCAACGAACTATCATGGCGGAGGTGGGTCATTGCCGAGGCTAAGTACAATTTCCCCGCTCACGACGGGAAAAAACAGTACAGCAGACTCGGTAATGATTTATACCTCTCTTGATGGCGCGGTAGTAACGTCCACTGGAGTCGTTGAATGGGTCCATGTCAAGGGTTCGCGTCCCAGTGGTACCTGTTCATTTATCACTTATATAAATTCCCATTCGGTGATAATTCTCCATCGGAGATACTCTCGAGGCAGCGTGAATTTGATATTAAACAACATTTGTAGCTTCATGATTGTATATAAATCACGGTGTGATAAAAAAATTTCATATATATATATATATATATATATATATATATATATATATATATATATATATTATATATATATATATATATATATTTAAATACTGTATATTTCTACATCTTTCCAAGCATCCAAGCTAGCAATAGATCGATTTGAAGCTGAGAAGTAAAAATACTGTGCATTGCTTAGCACTGCCTGACAATGAAGGGCAAAAAGAATATTGGCCCCTCCTTAAAACCCGTTAATTGCACTCTGTTTACCTCTAACCACTTTCTCTATTTGAACATGTGACTGTGACAAGCCTTTGTTTTAGAACACGAGGCTGTGAGGAGATTAAGTCTGGCTGAAGGCAGATTAGAGCCAGGGATGTGGATTAAGAGAGAGAGGAAAACACCTGGAATTGGCTCACCATACGGTGGCCCCAATTCAAATGATGTGCACGCATAGAGGAATGACACTAACCCCATCTGCACCAGGAAACATCACAATACCAGACCCAAGGTCTTAAAAGGCCTGACTGAAGGAATGAGAAGTTAGAGACCTATTTGGAGGCGAGCGAGTCACCATTCTCCCTTTGCATTCCCGCCTCCTTCAGAGCATCATGCCCCTACCACGTGGTCCTATCTTGTAGGGGGCTTTAGTATTCTTACCAGTGAAACCCTTTAGTCCTCCTTCGCCGCAATTGCCCATGCTGAAGCCACCTCTTCTATAAGGTAAAGTGATCTGTTGCAAAGGTTTCTTTTCATTCAGTCACACATGTTTTAATTCCCATTCTAAACTTAATATTTCCATTTCTAAGTGCCAGTATTTCCATATTAACCTTGCTTGTTAGTACAGTGCTACCTGCCTTACCTGCCTGCTTAGTTCATTTCATCTGCTGATTGTTCATTTAATATAAATATACATAATCTTAAACTTACCCTAAAGTGTTTACTTATAATTGCCTTTGTAAGTAGAGCCTCAGCTCAGTTATATCCCCCCTTTTCTTTGTTTTTTTATGATTACTTGAATCAACAGCAGTCAGATACTATAAAAATATTGAGGTAAGTAACTAAATCATTCATTTAGAGTCTATAACTGGCTCTTGATAAGTATTTCCCCAGGTAAAATCATGAAAGTGGTGACCTTGCCAGGATCGCAATCTGCAACGTTGCAGACAATCTTTGCCCCCTTGCAACTTGCAGTATCAGCAACTAGCGAAGCTAGGCTGGATGCGAGACAAGAAATGAACCTTAGCATAAAATCTGCAAGTGCACAGTCAAGGAGTCCCACACAGTGGTATATTTTTATTTTATGTTAGGATAAGAAGTGAAATTGTGACTGAGAATATCAATAGGGAAACTTTAGACATGTGCATGCAACCCAGTTATCGAGAAGAGAAAGTTAGTATCCGTTACACGAGCTTTTAACAGCCACTGCACGAGAACTTGCATGTTATTCACATAGGGAAGGTAGTGAATTACGAAGTGTGTTATCCAGACAATTTGTCGTCTTGGGGTTTTAGCTAGGCACATGTTGGAACCCACGTGGGTCACCCAGCAAATTCTCTTATGTTAAGAGTTTTATTCTCTCTCTGTCTCACTCTTGTAGCAGTTAGGAATTTGTTAGGCAAGTGTATAACTAGTCATTATAGAGTAAAATCTCAGAAAAGGCATAAAAATTTTTCAGGCCACGTGAGCAAATAAACATGCTTCATATTTGCATTTGTACAAATTCCTCCGTGAAGCAACGCACGCGATAAATTCTGTTTCATTCAAAATGTTTCCATTCAATAATCACCCGCTATTTCATTCATAAGTGTAAGGAGACTCTTTTTTATTTATTGTTATTGTTTTATGTTTATTTGTGTTAATCTTTCATTTTGCTCAAAGTTTGCTGTGACCACATGGTTTTCACGTCGTTACCAGTCTAATTTTCGTAAAACCTAAGAGAAAATTTTTATATTTGGGTTCCTCTAAATAAACCTAATCATGATAATGTGTTTGTATAAGCCTACGATCGTCTTGGGAAAATCCCCACACCTGCCATTGCCCTCCGAGCTAAGTGGGTGTACCAGACGACCTTGAACTGTCAGTCACTGAGCCAGACACATCAAACCCACATTATCGAGCCAGCAAACATTACCCTTTTCCATTCAAGTGTGAGGTAGGCCAAGATAGGGAAGTGTAATTTCGTACACACGTGAACTCAGGCAAACAATGCCCGTGCATGGTAGAATTAAGTTGTGTACTTATATCGGGTTGGAGGACAGGCTCTCATTATTGTTGGCGAAATATGCACATTTATCAACGCAACTTACAGGCACTATAACTTTGTAATTTATCCGTCTGTGGGCGATGAACTTATCACTCCTATAAGCATACATAGATGTGTACTTCTGAAAATGGCTTGTTTCTAAAACCACCGCTTTGCTCCTGTACGTAAACCCTACCTCCTCGGCGCCAGTATCCCGGTGTCTTTGAAAGCATTTCCTGAGGACTTCTGATTTATTAGTTTTGTAAATTGCCTATAAGTTTGGGAATCATTTCTTTACCCTTCCAGCAACAAAGAGAAACTATTATCGTATACTTGTTTCCTAATAAGGAGTCATAAAAGCTTGCCTGATTATTTACTGACGTTTTAAATCATCAGAGAGAGAGAGAGAGAGAGAGAGAGAGAGAGAGAGAGAGAGAGAGAGAGAGAGAGAGAGAGAGAGAGAGAGAGAGATGGTGTGACTGTTGCTATTTCTTATACAGTAGTTGATCTGCGATTCACCTTACTTTCTATTAACATTGTGTTGGTTAAAATGTTCGACGTACATTAATTTTGTATCATTTCAATATTCTTTTTGTTTATTCACAAAATGTTTCATTCTGTTTTGTAGTGTTTCGCCATTTACACTGAATTCAGCATCGATTTGTTTGTTGATTCCCAAATTGTTTTAATTCTTTCTTGTAGTTTTACCCTATTCAGCAACGAATTGCCTTTCTCCTCCTTCAAAGGCTTTGGAGAGAAAGAAGCTATGAAGGCTCCTCTCTCTTAATCAAATAAGGATTTCTCGCTCATCAAATAGTGGGAAACGATCTTACAGCTTTTTTCATTACAGAATCATTAAAGTTTTAAGTGGCGACTTCGATGGGCAATTCACTTAAAAGCTTTGAAACTTTCCTTCAGAAATTAAAAGAACTGATCGCTTTAAAAAAAAGTTGAGAAGAGAAGTGAAGATATAGATCTCTTAAACTGAGGTAATGGTATTTCGCATTATCAGTTCAACTGAATTTTAAGGGACTTCGTTTTAATCAATACTACAATAAATGGCAGTATGGCGGTATTTTCTCAATGTGAAGTTTAATGTTAAATAAAATGGTACTTGGAACGAAAATTTCAGGGAACAATAGCATATTATCGTTTCCATGGTTGAATGAAAACGAATGTTATTCAGTTAAAGTATAATAAATTTGCATTTACAGCATGAAACATAAAGAGAGAGAGAGAGAGAGAGAGAGAGAGAGAGAGAGAGAGAGAGAGAGAGAGAGAGAGAGAGAGAGAGAGAGAGAGAGAGAGAGAGAGAGAGGGGTTCTTAGGCAATTTTTTATTCATTTATTTATTTTTTGCGGT
>JANJGK010000017.1:5356367-5363867 GCA_039081455.1 Macrobrachium rosenbergii | reverse complement strand
TTTTTATTTTTATAAACAGACTATTAATCCACATCATTAGCGGCCCAAATTTATCACCTCTCTTGCATTAGTGATGCAGATCCCAAACTAAACACCTTAAACAAACACTGATATCTTTTTATACAGGGGAAAGAGATCCATGTCTTCTCATTGAAAACCAGTCAAAGTTTTGTAGCGCCCAGGTGTGAGGGCCTACACACACCTGCAATAAAAAAACATCCTTTATCCCGCGATGACTAACCCGCCAGAGAAACCATGCGGTCAAGAGAAACACAACTTCTTCCGTACATCTTTTGTACATTTATCGACATACAATGTTAATAATACATAGATCGTGGCCACGATCTATGTATTATTAACATTGTATGTATTGTTATGCCAGCTTTCCAACCATCTATGTATGATCTTCAGTTAAATGTTCTGTATCAGTTCGTATGTACATTTCCGTCTTTGAACAAAAACAGATGGTTGAATTTAATCCCTTCCTCGACCTGCGTTAGAAGTCGGGAGCTACATTGCGGCTCACACGAGCTACTGACCTGTGTGAAAGTTTTGTAAATAAATCAGTAAACTATAATCTCCATATTTTACTCTTTCCGTGCCTCACATTGGTGACCCTGGAGAGATTCCCGACGAAGCCAGCAGCAACGATCCCAACGTCGTCAGTGAAAACTTCGCAGCCACCTCCATACGACTACCGCCCTTCATGCTCCACGACCCAGCGGCATGGTTTCTCAGGGTGGAAACGATTTTGCTAAATTCATCCTTCAGTATACCACCCTCCCAGAGATCCAGGAAATTCCTCAACCATGGTGGGTGGGGGCACCGATAGGAGATGAGCGGCCTTCGCACGTGTACAAGCAACTGCAGCAGCTAATCACGCTACCCACCAAGGGCGGCCAACCCAAGTCATCCTTGAACCTCATGAGGGAGGTACTCCTTACAAAACTACCCCACCAGACAGTAGCACCCATGCCCAAATCCTCCACCATGCCCAAATCCTCCACCATGCCCATAGAAAAGTTCCTGATCATGGTTGATGAAATACATACGGCCCACAGTACAACGGACCCTCACAGCCAAAAGCAGCAGTAGCAGCACCACGTCAGACTGAGCAGATAACAGACAAGGAATCAGACAGCAAGCCAGAAGAGCCAGCCGTCCCCATATACAAAAGAAACTTCCCCAGACAATTCAGCAGAGGGAAGCCTAAGTAGAAGAAACAAGAACCTCCGGAGGGCATATGTTTTTTTCCACTAGAGGTTTGGAAACAAGGCCCAGAAATGTGACAAAGGCTGGCTATTCTCAAAGAACACGCAGTAGGGTCGCACACGCGACCCGTCCATATTAACATCAGCGGTGAGCAGACCGGTTGCCTCGTAAGAGATGCTGCACCTGCTCACCGCTGTCTTTCTTCCAGATACGAAAGAATAGGACCCATGTGCTTCTTTCTAAATGATGACAGATCCGACACAGAGTTCTTAGTGGACACCGGAGCATGCAAATCATTCATCCAGGCAGCCTGAATGAACGACTCAGCCCTGCCCCCTCCACCAGCCTCCGGAGCACCACTGATAATGTAAGGAGGCGGGATGTAAAAATTGCCTTCAACAGAGAAGAATACGGCTTGTCCTTCAACATGGCAGACGTGACAATGGCATTGTTAGGAGTGGATTTCTTAACAGCGCACAACCTACTGGTCAACGTAGTAGCTAAACAGCTGATCCCAAGAACAGCACCAACATCATCTCCTCAAAAGCCAAGCAGACGCACTACAACCAAACCATCAAGTCAATAAGATCAGCAAACATGCCCCATCGCAACAGACATCCCACCGCCAGAAATGTGAGAACTTCTACTGGAATACGAAGACGTATTCAAGGAAGACCTGAAACATGACTTAACAAAACCAGCAAAACAGCATCCAGCACCACATAGAGACCAAAGGTCCCCGATCCACTCCTTGTGGGAGGGGGAAGTCCTGTAGCGCCCATGTGTGCGGGCCTACACACACCTACAATCAAAATCTCCTCTGTCCCACGACGACGAACCAGTGACAGAATCTTCTCTCGTGCGTCTTTTGTACATATATCTCCATTCTCATTGTTGTCACCATCTATGTATTATTAAAATTGAATGTATTGTTATGCCAGCTTAACAACCATCTACTTATGATTTTCAGTCAGATGTTCTGTATCAGTTTGTATGCATATTTCTGTCTGAGAACAAGCACAGATGCATGAATTTAATCCTTTTCTTGACCTGTTAGAGGTCGGGAACTACATTGTGGCTCGCACGAGCTTTTGACCTGTGTGAAAGTTTTGTCGATAAATCAGTAAACTGTGATCTCCAAATCGTACTCGTACCTCACCTCACAGTTTTAAGAGGTATTTCAACTGAGAATCATTCTTAAAAATCGGAAATCTCATCTAAGAATGAAAGAGCCTCCTTCAAGTTGGCTGGAGAGGTCGTCATCCCTGAGTGATCCCATTTCACTTTCTAGTTGTAAAAAAAGCTCTGTTAGAGGATTTCGAAGAGTGTCTTCGTTAAGTTTGACATGAACATTTGAGCTTGTCAGCTTTACTTATATATATATATATATATATATATATATATATATATATATATATATATATATATATATATATATATATATATATATATATATATATATATATATATATATATATATATAAAGCTATCAAACTAAAATCTTCATGTCAAACTCAACAGAAATACTCGTGAAAGGTCCCTCTAATAGAGCTTATATATATATATATATATATATATATATATATATATATATATATATATATATATATATATATATATATATATATATATATATATATATATATATATATATATATATATATATATATATATATATATCCCTCGTTCCCTTTCACTTTGTAACTTACGTGGTAAATAAACTCTACGGGTTTATTATGCCCTGTTTCATGTACTTGAGACCATAGAAACATATTATTGAAAATGCTTTTCAGTAACCACAGTAATACCTGGATAAAAGTGACAGACAGCACAGTAAAATCTGGATAAAATGGACAGTTACTACAGCAATATCTGGATAAAAGGGACAGTCATCACAGTAATAACTGAATAAACGGGACAGTGACAGTCACGACATTAATACCTGGATAAAATGGACAGTCACCACAGTAATACCTGGATAAAAGGGACAGTGACAGACACCACAATAATATCTGGATAAAAGGGACAGTCACCACCATAATACCTAGATAAAGGGGACAGACAGCACGGTAATAACTGGATAAAAGTGACAGCCACCACAGGAATACCTGGATAAAGGGACATTTACCACAGTAATACCTGGATAAAAGGGACAGTGACAGTAATATCTGGATGAAAGCGACAGTCACCACAGTAATACCTAGATAAAAGGGACAGACAGCACAGTAATACCTGGCTAAAGGTGACAGACAGCACAAAAAAGGGAGTCACCACAGTAATATCTGGATAAAAGGGACAGTCACCACAGTATTCCCTGGATAAAGGGGACAGACAGCATAGTAATAACTGGATAAAAGGAACAGTCTCCGCAGTAATACCTGTCAGTTCACCCACGACTGTTCGAAGGGTGAACTTTCGCATGAAAAATAGTGGGACTATCAGTCGGACCATCAACAAAAACCCCTCCCCTCCCCCTTCCCTCTTCCATCACCTTCCCCCTCCCCTTTCCTTTTTCCCTCCCTCTACACGTAGACTGTCATTTATGGTTTTCCTAGGCAGTGCTGGGTTGGTCAGCTAGTGTATATATATATATATATATATATATATATATATATATATATATATATATATATATATATATATATATATATATATATATATATATATATATATATATATATATATATATATAGTATGATGCAGATATGTCTTAATCCAGCGACTCTGCAGGTGGATATATCATGGGTTCAGCAATCTTGCTAACGTATGGGATGTGAAGACAGCGAGTGCTTGGTCTCGTTCGCATTTTGAAAACGGAGATTTATCATTTTTGTGAACGTTAACCTCGCCCGAAGCAGTACCTCGAGGCGTGATTGAGATGTGATCGGAAGGCCATATGACATATGTCAGGGTGTGACGATCGTTGACCCGTATTGCATTGTGAATACCGGATTTTTCTAATATGTCATCATGAATCTTTCTCAGGCGAAGTGTAAACGAGCCCGGAAGTAAGTGCATTCATGTGTTGGTCATGATGAGTTTTGCTGGAGAGAAAATATGTGAAAACTTGATATTGGAGCTTGAACTGTTGTAGCGCTCAGTTTGAGCAGTGCATCTGATTTTCATGGAGATGGGTTCCTCCAGTTTGTTGAAGTGAGTAATGAGCTTTTATAAGATTGTTCTTTTTATTTTGCAGGTCTGAGTGAAATTATAATTCCTTTTGCTACCTGATTTTACATTTTTTGTGCTTATTTATTTTTGTGATTTCTTTTATTACCAGTTTACTCATGTCATTTCAGTGAACTTTTCTGGTTATTTATGGGATGATTCTTCCTTCGCAGTGACGAGTCTGTGTGAACTTATGTCAGGGAGCACAATGCCCTGGGTTGAAGGGCATGAGAGGATTGAGTGGTGGTCATGTCGACTAAACACTTGTTTTAACCGTTTCAACTTAATATGTATGGGAGATTTTAGTTTAGTCCTCGTTAGGTGTGTGACTCCCCATTTTCTATGTTCGGGTTTGGATTTTGGAAGTCACTGACTTATTCATTTAATCAATCAGTGCTTTGTTAGATTTCCAAAATAAAATCTATTTTCGTAACTCGAGAGTTAATTCAGTAGCCTTCAGTGTTTATGAGTTATGACACACACACACACACACACACACACACGGAGAGAGAGAGAGAGAGAGAGAGAGAGAGAGAGAGAGAGAGAGAGAGAGAAGAATATGACGCCCTGTTTAGAGGTAAGTTGTATCATACCATCCCTCTCGGGGGCGTGGGAGGAGGGTAACAAACACACACACACACGCACACACACACACACACACATATATATATATATATATATATATATATATATATATATATATATATATATATATATATATATATATATATATATATATATATATATATAAATATATGTATATGTATATATATATTTATATATAATATAATATATATATATATATATATATATATATATATATATATATATATATATATATATATATGTGTGTGTGTGTGTGTGTGTGTGTGTGTGTGTGTGTGGATGTGTGTGTGTACGTGCGTCTGTGTGTGTGTGTGTGTGTCATCAAACACTGTCATTCTTTCATTACGTCTGTAAATAGTGTAATTTGTTAGCCATCGCCGTGCGTAGTATCCGATAACATACATTCTGCTTTCCGTCAAAGGACTAAACAGTTTCTAGAAGGCAAATTAAACCAAGACACTCGTAAACTTTAAGGCTATATTATTATAATTATCCTCGGATATTCAATGTTTCTTTTTTTTATAGAGGGAAGGGCTGCTTTTTTTTAAGTTAGCTTTTCCATCACGTCATCATATCATATGACGTAAACTGCTTTTCTTCACTCTTTAAAGCTTAAAAGGAATTAATTTCTGAAACCAAATCTATCTATTTATTTAGTTATGCATATATATATATATATATGTGTGTGTGTGTGTGTGTGTGTGTGTGTGTGTGTGTGTGTGTGTATGTGTGTGTGTGTGGGAGTGTGTGTGGATAAATAAATAAATAGATAGATTTAGTTCGAGAAATTAATTGCTTTTAAGCTTTAAAGAGTGAAGAAAAGCAGTTTACGTCATGTGATATGATGAAGTGATGGAAAAGCGAACTTAAAAAAAAAAAAAAAAACAGCCCATCCCTGTATAAAAAAAACATTGAAAATCCGAGGATATTTATAATAAAATAACCTTAAAGTTTACGAGTGTCTTGATTCAATTTGCCTTCTAGAAACTATTTAGCCCTTTGACGAAAAGCAGAATGTATGTTATCGGACACTACGCACGGCGAAAGCTAACTAATTGTACTATTTACAGATATATATTGAAAGAATGACAGTGTTTGATGACACGTTTTTATTAGGTAAACGACGTACAAGACGCCCTAAATTTCGTGATCAGTACGAAACAGCATGACCAATATTCTCATTAAAAAAATGATAAAATTACCATCGTTTTCAAGTTCCCGTTAAAAAAGAAACAGAAAGTATTTCTTTATCAGTTACCAGACATTGCTTTAATGCCCGGTGTTACGTTTTTGACCAATGAATATTGGCTTGTAATAAATGCTCATATATTATTTGCTATTTGGTTAGCGATGCCTCCCCTCCATGCCATTTGAAATTCAGTCGGTTCGTACCCTTTTAGATCAAAGGGTATTCGATAACCGTTCTATTAAATGCTGAATATTTAACCTAACCGCTTTAACCTTTATATTTGCTCTCCTCTCCTGATATGCAGAACAAACCTAGCATTGCAGCCTTCGTAGATAATCAAATAAAGGAACTAGGGTGGAAGCAATGTCCACGGGCCTTTGTTTAAATTTTTATTTTTACTTTCCACTGATGATTCGCTGGAGAATTTCACTCAAAAGATCGAAGGATTTTACAAGAATAAAGGTAAAGTTGAAAGTGTTATAGGTCTTATTCACTCCTGAATCTTTTGGGGTGCCTGTGACTCTCTCTCTCTCTCTCTCTCTCTCTCTCTCTCTCTCTCTCTCTCTCTCTCTCTCTCTCTCTCATAATTCATACTGTCTTAAATATAATCCTTATTAACCTTTGGTCGAGTCATGTAGTTTTTGAATGTTTTCAGTTTCATGTAAATGAACTATTTTTCTTTGCTTTTTGGTTTTCTCGTCTATCTTTGTCCATCGTCTTTTTCGTTCTACGGATCCCTCAGTTCCCATAATGACGTTCCTTAAAAATATAAATTTTACTTTCGTAAATCTTGCAACCATTTCATTACCAATAAAAAAAAAAACCCTTCATTAGTACCAGCATTATTAATGCAGAAATTTAATTAACAGAAAGATGTAATCATAACTGAATAATAATATAATTCTCTGTTTCTCTGTCAGGAGATTCAGGTTGTAACTGGCATTGATATGAAATGGAATACTTTTGTCTCTCCTTTCAGGATTCATACTATTCACGTAAGTTTAATCAGTAGTTGCTTTGAGAAGTGATATCATTTTCTAGGTTAAGTTCTGGCATCAATTCTGAGAATTTGCATGAACGACCACTTTTTTTTACAATCTCGCATGAAAACCAGAAGACCGACTCCGTTGTATTTTACCGTTTTATTTTACGAAACAAAACAAATATGAAAGGGGAACTTTTCATTTGATATGGAAAGTAATTGGATTTCGAGCGAATGTTTTATTTACTGTGTGTATTTGCTTCGGATAAACATGTTACCTAGAGTCCAAAGAATGTGGATCAATATAGGCAGCATGTTTGCTAGTTTCGCCTCAGAAATAATT
>JANJGK010000017.1:5346367-5351367 GCA_039081455.1 Macrobrachium rosenbergii | reverse complement strand
TGTCACCTATGAATTTAATTATCATTATTCAGGTCAATTTAATCTTGAACTTTCATTATTTTCCACTATTTCACTTATAGATTGTGAAATAATCAAAATTTCAATTGCATACAGACGTAAGCCCTTTCTGTTCATTCCGTGTTATTAAAAATGTTTTCAGAGAAATCCAGTGGATTTGGAGAATAATGCACATTCATTATTCCTAAATCGGTGTTTGAAGCCCCTTGACGGCATCATCAAAGCGAATAATTAAAACCAATATTTCTTCACATTACGAATTTTGGTTCACGGTTGAGTAAACCTGTTCGTATGCATGTTCACTTCTCAAGTATCATGAAGAGGATTGATAAAATCCCAGAAATTTAAATAATATTTAACATTTCTTAATAATTAAAAATGTAAACCCGTATTTTACTACTAGAATTCACTTGGGCCTTTAATTAAAGCTCCATATTGGGTACTGCAGAGTTGAGAAGTCAAGAATTAGGAGGGTTGGCAGCGCCTAATATTAGTACAAAATATTTCACTGAATTCCAGTCATGTCTAAATTTGCGTAGTTGATATGTTAATTATTTTTAATGGTAATATCAATAATTGCCTCTCACAGTAGTGTTTACAAGTTCTAGTAACGCAAGGATATTTTTGCTCTTGAACGGTGTTACATTTAAAGTGCTTTCTTATGTTTTATACGTGTGTAATCGAACTATTCTTATTCTTTATATATAATAAAATCAAACTAGTATGAATAAGACTGATTTTCGCAAACAAAAAACTCTCGCTGACGTGTGAAATTTGGTTTTTCTTTTTTTCTTACTCGTCAAAATGGCAATTAGCGTCTTTCTTTTTGTTTCTTCTACATCGTATTTTTTGTACATATGTTCATGGAAGCCCAAAACTCAATGGCGATTCTAATTATAAGGATTTCAGACTGTTCATTTTACTGTACTTCTGTTACGTAAATGACTGAAAAATAATGCGAAGATAATCATTTAATGAACAAATATTTAACAGTCACTTCTTCAGAAGCACTCTTTACTTTTGTTTTTTGTTTCTGGTTATTAGCTCACGCTCGTGATGAAATATTAAGTAATGTGCTTAGGAGTGAGAGGGCACAGTGTATTCAGCTTTTGCTTGGGAATCCATTAAACCTTTCAGGGGACGACCCTCTTGCAGAAAAAGTGGCAAACAAACCTAAAGTCAGTGGTAGTAGAAAATGCCTTCGCGCTGCGATAAACCAGAAAAGGAAGGGAGGGCAGACGAGAAGCTTTTCATTCCTCTGCTACTTTGAGCAATGTTTGCTAACTAGAATTTACTCAAGCAGAGTAAACAACCTCTACCCAATATACGTTGTGAAAAAAGAAAATAGATATGATGCCAATTAAATTTTGTTCTGCTTATACGGTAATTTGAATGTTAAACCTGTGTTTTCATGGACTTGAAATACATGATCATAATATACATTTCTGAAAATGAAAAATAACTTCGGAATAAATAGTCAGTTAATCAAGCTCCGATGCTGACCTCTAGTTGTTGCTGCCTTCGGTGTTATAAATAATCTATTGTATTAATTTCCTTGGCTGTCTTTCTGTGTGTGTGTGTGTCCCTCCCCTCCCCTTCCACTCCCCCTTCCCCCTCCCATCCCATTCCCCCTTTCCCTTTCTGTCCCCCTTCCCTACCCTCCCCTTCCCTCCCCTCCCTCTCCCCCTTCCCATTCCCCTCGATTTGCCCTCCCTCTCCCCTCCCCCTCCACTTCCCCTCCCCTCCCCTCCCCTTGCCTTTCCCCTCTCCCACCCCTTCCCCATCCCTTCTGCTCACCTTATTCCTCCCCCTCCTCTCCACTTCTTCCTCCCCTTCCCCCTTCCCTCCCCCTCCTTTCCCACCCCTCTTCTCTTCACGAACCTAATTTAACTTAACCTTCCTTCCCCCCCATCCCTCCCTCCCCTCTCCCATTCCCCTCCCCCTTCCTCTCCTCCCCCCTTCTCCCCCTACCCTCCCCTTCCCCCTCCCTTACCACTCTCACTCCCCTTGCCCCGTAGCAATCTCGTTAACAGTTATTTTAAGGCAATACTTCATGTACAATATAAAAAATCCCAGCTATAATTGACTACCTGTCTGTCAGTCAGATTATCTGTTTTCCTATCTCTCTCAGAGAGTACCACTGCCTTTCTTTTGCTCTAGACTCGGCCTCCAGCCACTCAGCTTCACCTTTCATCCTTCCAATGTCCTTTTATGAAGGCGTGATGGCGGAACTAAGAAGAGGCTTTCATAATGCTGGATTTTGTAAGGACATTTAACTTTCTCTAATTTATTTGCTTTTTCACTATAATTTCCCGTAAGGCAATAATGAATTTCTTTCTTAAGTAAATAAAAAAAAAAAAAAAATTAAATCGTCATCTAATTTTGCTTTACAGTGCTAAATATTTATTGTTGCGTATTTTTTCAATATCTATTTCATTATCATTGTCTGGCACCCAGCCTAGCTTACTAGTCACTGGTATGGCAAGTTGCAAAGGGGGGAAAGTTCAATTCTCCAACATTGCTTGCAAGATCTAAGGCTTGGTTGCCATTTTTAAGATTTTACCTGGGGAAATGCTTGCTAGTAAGGACACAGTAAAATATACATAGGACAAGGCGACCACAGAGGGTGCCAAAGAAGCCTTGAACACACGATTTTATATAATTATTTAAATACGGGCATTTATGTAACGCTGCCCTAACAAGGCAAGGTTGATATGGAAATACTGGCACTTAGAAATGGAAATAGGAAGTTTAGTACGAGGATTAAAAGTGTGACTGACTGGAAGAACCTTTGCAACAGATCATTTTACCTTGTAGAAGAGGTGGCTTCAGCAAGGGTAATGGCAGCAGAGGGGTTTCACTGGTAAGAATAGTAAGGATCCCTACAAGACAGGACCATGTGGTAGGGCATGGCTCTCTGAAGGAGGTGGGAATGGAAGGGTGAGATGTGTCTTGCTCGCGTCCAGCTATGTCTCTCACTCTTGTTCCTTTGGTGAGGCCCTGATGTGACTTCAGTCAGGGGTTAGGAGGTCATCCACAGGCAAATGGGGGTTGGTGTCATTTCCCCATGCGTGTGCATCATTTATGACCCAAGTGCCAGGTGTTCATACCAGATGTCCTTTCCCTTAATCTGCATCGTCGGCTCTATTCTGCCTCCGGCCATACTTAATCTCCTCACAACCTCGTTTCTGTAAACAAAGGGCTCCACAGAGGCACATGTTCGAGAATAGAAAATTGAAGAGATATACAGGGTGTAATTAACGGATTAAGGGAGGGGCCAATATTCCTTTCGCCCTTCCTTGTCAGGCAGCGCTAAAATGCACTGTGTCATTTTTTCAACTTTAAATTAAGAAGCGTTTGGTGGCTTAGATGCTTGGGAAGATATATATATATATATATATATATATATATATATATATATATATATATATATATATATATATATATATGTGTGTGTGTGTGTGTGTGTGTGTGTGTGTGTGTGTGTGTGTGTGTATGTATATTTTATCCTCTTTTACGAAATGACTAGCATTAGATTTTACTCTTACCCAGCAGCTACTTAGGATCTTCAAGAGTTACGTCAGTAACAAGCAGCGAGATTACCAGGAAAGTAATTATAAAGAAATCAGCGACATGTTGCAGGATCGTAGAGAAAAACTTTTCCTTCTGAGCGCACACACTTCAGAAGGAAATTTTCCTGCCTCAGACATAAAGGAAGTCTGTTTAATAAAAGCGCGTCCTCTGAACTCCTGCATCGTCATTTCTTATCCGCAGTTGATCCCGATGCCTCATTAGCAAGCGGTGTATGGCTTCTCCAAGTTGATGCCGAAAATCCACTAATGTCTCCAAAAAATTTTACGTGTGAATGGATATCACGGTACATAAAATGTTTTGTAAATACGTAACTGATTCAGTATATGGAGTTCTTTTAATATATATATATATATATATATATATATATATATATATATATATATATATATATATATATATATATATATATATATATATATATATAAATATATATATATATATATATATATATATATATATATATATATATATATATATATATATATATATATATATATATATATATATGTGTGTGTGTGTGTGTGTGTGTGTGTATATATATATACAGCTAGAAATAACTCAGTAAAATTTTCGTAAATGTAGTATTATGTGGCACGTTGACTTGTACATAAACATTAAAGTTACTGGTGATAAAAAAGCAAATTTTAATAACTTTTCTCCCAATGTTAGATGAAATGTAATTCATGTACTTTATGCAGCATAGCGAAATACATTCTTATAGTTTAGAGATTAAATTGGGTAATAACTAGAAACCTAATTAAAATTTCTCCACTTATTACAGTCTAATTCATCAATTTAGTGGGGCTACGGATTTCATTAAGTTTTGGATGCATAATTTAAATAGTACACTCGGAAACCACAATCTCACACCCACCTAGGCCGTGCTCCGAGTTTATGAGAGGGACCTTTCTGGACGGCGGGCAACGCCAACTATCACGGATTGAAACACACTCCAACACCTTTTGAACTCTTCCGGATTTTGTTTTATGTGTTTTTTTTAATGATTTTGCTGCATATAATGCAAAGCAATCATGGTATGATTATATAGATCACACTGTGTTGAATTCTACAACCTGTATAATATTGCAACGAAGAAAAAATGCCGAAACTGCCGGGTTGTAGTTAGGAAAAGGGGGGGGGGGGGGGGGGAGGAGGGAAGGGTAGAGTCTGTCCAGAAAGGCCCAGCTCATAAACTCGGAGCACGACCTAGGTGGGTCGGAGATTGTGGTTTCCGAGTGTACCTAACTTTGGCCTTATAACCTTCAAATATAAAAAAAAAAAAAAAATCACCGAAAAGGGTCTTGGTTAGGAAGACACACACACACACACACACACACACACACACACAACCCTTTTCAATCTTTTCTAATGTTCTTGGTATTTCCATT
>JANJGK010000017.1:5343262-5346267 GCA_039081455.1 Macrobrachium rosenbergii | reverse complement strand
AATTTTTCATGCATATACCGTTGTACAAGTAACGATAAGGCTTTTATACTACTGCTGTCATCATAGGTAATTATATTCTCCTTTTATAACATTGTTCATTGAACGAGATATATACCCAGTCTAACTGTGTGTGTATGTAAGTATGTATGTATATACGTATGTGTGTATGTATGTATATATATATATATATATATATGTGTGTGTGTGTGTGTGTGTGTGTGTGTGTACCACTTGTGTGTGCGTGTATTTATCCTTGTGTGAGTATATTTAAGCATTAGCAATGTAAATCCACAAAGTAAAATAAAAAATCTCCCTTCTTTTATAGAACACAAATAAGATTTTTTTTAACAACCAATGAAAAATAAGCTATGCGTAACAGAATAAATATAGACCTCATAGTGGCTTAAAACCAGTAGGGTATTTTGTTTACTTCTTTTAGCAAACTGTCAATGCGTATTGATTTATCCTTGAGAATCTTACTATGAAACCTGAAATTGCGTTTTAAACCGAATTTGCCTCAACAAGTTTTCGTCTATGCGTATCAAACTGTTACGAAGAGTTCAATACCTTCAGACTTATGATGGTGTTTCCCGGTCATATATTCAAAAACAGCAAAATGTTCAACTCCTATTCTAATTATACCGCTGCTTTCTTCGATCAGAAAAATAGAATTACCTATGTAAACTTTGGCGCATTCTCTACAAGGCGATTTATAATTGCATTGTTTATTAGATATACTTTTTTTTAAGATATGAAGAACATCCTTTCCAAAGATGACCTATCCTTTCACTTAGCTCTTGTCTTTATTCATTAATTATGAAAAATAACAATTTCAAGTCATACAACATGTATGTCTAAACCTGCAAGATGTTATATTTTGTTAATGAACTGTAACTACGAGGTTCAAAAATTAATAAAATTCGTTTACATAATAACCCGAGAATAAAAATGTACCCCAGAATGTGTGATATGTTGGTTAGAAAGGATTATGGAATTAAGTTCACACGCTAATTTTATCTGAATCAATTCATATGACAGGAAATCGTCGGTTATTTCCTAAAACCCGTTCCATTCAGCAACCTCCGAACTCAATTAATTCACATTTTCATTACAAAGGCATGAATTCCGTTTTTTATTTAATATTTATATGCATGCATATACTGCCAGTCTTTTAAGTTCCATCACCCCATTTCACAGTGGATGCAGTGACATGGTTTATAAAAACGTTCCAACGTACTCAATATATATTCGCGGACAATGCCGAATCTGTAAAATGTGAACCCACACAACGAATATTTAAAGTATTAGGACGTTGCCATGGACGGCTGCTGTATTATCTATCTATCAATATCAGATCGCCTCTTATATTATTCTCTATGTGAAAGTAGATTCATGTAACGTAAAAAGGACGATTTTGTAATTTGTTATTGTTTTATATTTCAATAACTCGGGTAATTAAAGTGATTGGTTCCCAGGAAGAGTTGGATAATGAAGTTTTTTTTCATGATTATAGTGAAGCATATCATTTGTGTGCAATTCGCTGGTATAAAAATGCACGAACCTGTGATCGCAAATTGCGTAAATGAGCGGAATGTGCTTTTGTTTGGCATATCTATCATATATTGCCTTTCTAATGCATTTCTCTATGCCTGTAAAAAAGAATAACACTAAAACTGCGTCCATTACATGGCTAGCGATTCTTTCTCAATTGCTGTTTTTAAATATGCCCCACAAGGTTGTTTTCTTTCAAAGAGAGAGAGAGAACAGGGTGGGTGGGTGTTCATATTGTGTAGCTGAATCAAGAACTCTTTTATTTATTAAACAAAGCAACAAATAACACAATCACGAAGTGAAGTTTGATGACTGAGACCTTTTTAGCTGTTGAGTTCAGATTACAATGAAATATTGGACAGGAATAAAACCTTGCAACCAGTGTCCTCTATAAGTAGGTTAGGACGCGACTTCCTGCTTTGCACGTGTGCAGCTGAATCTCTCCTGTGGACACGTGAGCAGTAAATTATTTTCGTGCTATCAATACGAACAGGTTCGGATGAAAGACTCATCTAACATCTCCGGGGTATTTTTCAAGTGAGAAAGTTATACTTATTAGGCATGAATGTAATACAGTATATAAGCTAACAACACCTAATAATAATAATAATAATAATAATAATAATAATAATAATAATAATAATAATAATAATAATAATAATAATAGACAAAAACTGATTGCTTCATTGCACACAACCCTCCCCCCTTATCATATATGCTACTGCTCCAGATAAATTTATGAGGACTTACAACACTTAGTGAAGATATATGTATGTGGGGGGGGAAAAACATAAACCCGCTGGGTCGATATGTGTAGGTGGCATAAACGGAGCAAAGAGATTTGGAAAAAACGGTCACTCAATAAGGAGATTTCAGGTGTGACAAAAAAGGTTAATGTATTTGAAAAGATCGATCACACTTCTTTGGCAATGTTTTGGTCATGATGAGAGAATGATAAGGATAATTTTAGTCAAGACAGTGTAGAATTCTAAAGTACTGGGAAAAGGGGTGGGGGAGGAAAACTAAAAAGTGGTGGAGATGTGGAGCACAAGAGGTTTTGTAACGAAAAAGCCTTGATGTCCATGGCTCAAGAGTAGGTGACGGTGTTGCGTACTTCATAAAAACGAAATAAACTATTAATAATCATTAGAAATCGCTCATCGGCTTCTGTGATAATCGTTCATTAAAAGTTAATTTTTTTTATTATTTATAACCTAGAATGTAAACAGGCTGTTTCACAGGTTTTCTTTTCCCTAGTTTCATTATATACTTGCTGATATCTTAATAAAAACCTCAAAAACCTAAACCATAAAACATTAACACAGTCTGCAACTAATATGATTCACGCTAATGTCTGAAAAGAAAAGAACGTTTTCAGAAGAGTGCTAAAAAAGAGTGGTAAAATATTTCTCGAGTTATGTTAATGAAAAGAGGCAACTAAAACTCATTAGTCC
>JANJGK010000017.1:5318262-5335762 GCA_039081455.1 Macrobrachium rosenbergii | reverse complement strand
CCTTTCTTATTCATCTATTAACTTCAAGGGTTAAATTTTTTCGTACGTAAACTCATGACAGCTGATTGATTTCAATTTAAAGCCTTCGAAATATATATATATATATATATATATATACATATATAGATATATATATATATATATATATATATACACATACATTTACGATTTAACCTGGGGAAATGCTTATCATGAGCCAGTTATAGGCTCCAAATGAATGATTTCGTTACTTACCTCTATTTTTGTATAAAATCTGACTGCTGCTGATTCAGGAAATCGTAAAAAAACAAGGGAAAAAGGTGGAATTCTACTGAGCTGAGGGTTCTACTCACAAGGCATTTGTAAGTAAACGCGTTAGGGTAAGTTAAAATTACATGCATTTACATGAAATGAACTATCAGAAGGTGAAATGGACTAATCAGGCAGGCAAGGCCTGAGAGGTTAATTATAACTGGGAAAACTTGAAGGTATATCCGTCAGTGTGACGATGCTGATACAAGGCACAGTCAAGAGAGATTTCCACAGGTAACAAACCCTCTGTAAATGGAGAGACTCACGAATTAAAGGCCAGTAAGGACACAGTAAAATATGCATAAGGCAAGGCGAGCACAGGGGATGCCAAAGAAGCCTTGAACACACGATTTTATGTAATTATTTAAACACAGGCATGTACGTAACACTGCCCTAAGAAGAAAAGGTTGATATGGAAGTACTGGCACACAGAAATGGAAATAGGAAGTTTGGTATGGGAATTAAAACAGTGTGGCTGATTGGAAGAACCTTTGCAACAGATCACTTTACCTTGTAGAAGAGGTGGCTTCAGCGAGGGTAATGGTGGCGGAGGAGGGTAAGGGCTTCACTGGTAAGAATACTAAAGGTCCCTACAAGATAAGACCACGTGGTAGGGCATGGCTCTCTGAAGGAGGCGGGAATGGAAGGGGGAGATGTGTCTCGCTCGCGTCCAGCAGTGTCTCTCTCATGTCCAGAAATGTCTCTCTCTCTTGTTCCTTCGGTGAGGCCCTTATATGACTTCAGCCAGGGATTAGGAAGTCACCCACAGGTAGGTGGGTTTGGTGTCATTTCACTATGCACGTGCATCGTTTTATGACTCAAGACCCAGGTGTTCATGCCAGATGGTCTTTCTCTTAATCTGCCTCCCTGGCTCTATTCTGCCTCCAGCCAGACTTAGTTTCCTCACAACCTGGTGTCTGTAAACAAATTTTCCCGCAGCGTCACATGTTCGAGAAGAGAAAGTTGAAAGGGATATACAGAGTGTAATTAACATATTAAGGAGGGACCAACATTCCTTTTGCCCTTTCTTGTCAGGCAGTGCCAAAATGCACAGTTGTATTTTCCAGCTTTAAATTAAGCATTTGGTGGCTGGGATGCTTGGGAAGATATAACAACTCCCGCCCAAGTTGACATCTCGCACCTTCAGTTGGGTGCAAATGTCGACCGAACGACGGATTCAGCTGACAAATGTTTTATATTAGTCTAATTTTCTCGTTAACAGCACTCAAGTATATTTATTAACCTAAATCTCTCTGTGTCATACAAGACATCTGAAAATTTACTTGATAAAGAATTCAATATTTTACGTTAATCGCAGAGTACGGAAAAATTAAAGGTTTTAACCTTAGATTACGGTTACTTTAAAACAGGAGCATTTATAACTATAAGAAAGTTATTGTAAATACTAAAATACACTAACTTTGGTTGACCTCCTTAAGTTAAATCTCATAAGAAATATAAGTAAATTGTCATATGCATTAAAATGCGATAATTCATAAGCTACTGTTATTCTGAAACAGGAACAGTTACAGATATAAGGAATTTACTGTAAATATTAAACACAATAACTGTAAGTGATTTCCTTAGGGTAAATCTTAAAATAATCATTCACTTAACTTTTATAGTTGTTATAGTCAAAGACACGCAGTTAGTTTGCCTTGATGAGGCATTACAACGAAGTATGCACGATCTTCGCTAGGAGTCGTCATGTTACTTGAGTCGACGGCACAGTGCCAGACATGGCACTGAGGTCAATGGTGCTTATGGACACGAAGCTAAGTACAATGAAGGACAGACAAATATGTAAAGTACACGGTCTTTCCAAGACTCGGGATTTAAATTACAAGGAAATAACAAAGAAGGCAAATGGTGATGTTAAAGAAAAATGATGATTAATATGCCGAAATTATACTTTTTAGCCTAAGAAAATGGCTTAGGTTTATTCTTTTGCCCAAGGGGCTTCAAAGGGAAGTCATAGGACTTACAAAGTTGGGATGTCTGTCGATTGCACTCTGCACTGGCAGAGTGGGAACAAGGAAAACTATAAGCCTTTGTGAGCCGCAAAATAATACCATTAACTAAAGGAAATAATGAAAGGAAAAATGTTAAAGGAAAAGAATAAAGTACAAAGTTACAAGGAAAATAAATAGGTGTGAGGAAACCTGACACCCTCTTCTGGATAGAGGTGCCAAGGTCCTCGTAGGATAAAAGGGTGGCACTGTGCTAAATTTGCACTGTGCCAGGAGAGCTCAGCAGCTCTCATTAAGCTACCTGACGTTACCTATGCCTGTGATTTCTGCCGTGGATCTCTTTAGGTTGATGGTTCTCCTTGGTAGGGGAATCGGTCGAACCGAGCCTGAGGAGGACATTGGAGTGTCACCTGTGTCGGCTTCTTTGGTGGCTGAAGCAGGGGCATTCATTTCAGGCTCTACCCCAAGTGACTGCAGTTCCACGAGTTCATTGGCCATTTGAGACACGGCAGAATCCTTACCCATGGTTATGTCCACGGGGGCCCTGGGAAAGAGAGGAAGAGGTCGTGGTGACCGTGATAGGGTCGAAGGTTACCATGACCAGCCCAGGCACAGGTTGCGAGGCTGCACTTTCGGTTGAGCTTCCACTGGTAGCAGTCCCCAGCTGGGAGAAGAGAGGGGATCAAGACTGGGATATCTTGAATGGAGATCGGGGGCATGCTCTAGCGCTGGTACTAAGGCAGGGTCAGGCACTATTATTTGATTTGGAATTTGCTCGTCGCTCAGGACAGACGGAGCTTGGCACTGCTCAGTGCAATCAAGTGGTACTGGCAGGGATTGTGAATCAAGTTTGGGATCTCCTTGAGGGAGATCTATTTGGTGCCTTGGCACTGGCACTGGGGGAGGGCCAGGCACAGGAATGGGATCTGGAACTGATCTTGATGGAGGGAGCCATTGCACATCGTACTCAGGTGGCACTGGTAGTGGAATGAATACAGGCGTTTGAGGCTTACTCGTGCCTAATGACTGATTTGGGGGATTTGGACCCCTGGATTTCTGTAACTTAGGTAGGGACTGGAAGTCCTGTCCCAGGAGAATGTCATAACCTCCAGGAATATAGATTGTTACTGCAAGGTTGCAGATTTTGGATCCATGAGGTCTTGTGGCTCTCAGCTGAACAGTAGGGAGTATCATTTTGAATTGATTGATACCCTCAATTGTGACGAGTTTACGTCGGCTAATGGTAGCTCCATAGGAAACTTTTTCTTTCCTTATGAGGGAAATTTGCTCGCCAAAGTCATCAAATACCTTAACCCGGCATGCGGGGTACCTACCCTGAGGAGGTGCCACATATATGGGACCCTCGGCTGGGGGGCCTAAGGACTTTTGATTTATAACTGCGAAGGCAATGGCAGGAGTACTTGATTTATTATTAGGGCATTTTGCCCATGTGGGAGAGTGGTCATAAACTTTGCAAGCTGTGCACTAGCTCTGGCTGTAATCTCTTCGTGGCACTGCCCCTGTGGAGGGTGGAGGCTTGTTATTTGGTAGATTTCCGAGAGAGGGTTTGAAAGGCGCTGTGGGTGGTGCCTGTGGCTTGGTTCGGCACTGCTCTGTGGGATGTCCGGCTTTTTGTAAAACCCACATACAACAGGCTTCTGTGAGTGCCCATTCTTGGGCAGAGGGGTGCCGAAGGTGAAAGAAGGAGAACATATTTTACGTCCCAATGAGCTTGCATGGACATGATGAGTGTCCCACATGTCGGCGAGGCGATAGGACTCTCCTAGTGTCGTGGGCGTTTTTTCTCATGCATGGGTTGCAAGGGCGGAAGGGACATAATATAAAAAGTTTTCAATCTTGAACCGCTTGAGGATGTCCTCGGGAGTAACCAAAGCATTGTAAGGTTACATGATATACAATTTATCTGTAAGAAAAAGACGTGGAGACTCCCAGGGACTCCAGCCATTTATAGAGGGCCCTGTCTGATTGATATGCCTAGTCAGTCCAGGTCTGTCCTGCTTCTTTTATCTCGCCTCACCAGTGTCATCTCCAGTCTTCAGGGGTGATCTTGTATGCCTTTGTGACTGCCTGGCTCACTTCCACCCATTTCCTTTGATCTGCCTCAGAAAGGGCATTGAAAGCAAGTAGACCCTTTCCTCTGAGGAATTTTCCCAAGAGTAGGGAGTCTTAGGCGGGAGCAAGTGGGTAGGTGCTAAGGACCCTTTCTGCCCAATTGAACCACACCTCGGGCTCAGCCTGGGTCCACTTGGGCATAAAGATATGAGCCTGAGTGAGGGCAGATGCGCCAGGGGCTAAAGAGGAGCTTGTAGTGCCAATTTGAGCCATCTGGAGCTCATGGGCCCACTGCTTTTCCTCCCTGTCGAGCCTATACTTTCTTTCTTATTCTTCCCTTGCAAGTCAATCCAGCCTATCTTGCTCCTTCTTCTCCTTTCTTTCTTGTTCTTCCTTCTTCTCCTTTCTTTCTTGTTCTTCCCTTTTCTCCGTTCTTTCTTGTTCTTCATTATGTGGGTGTGACCCTTTAGGAAATCAATATGTCTGAAAAGACTCAAATTTCAGGGTGTCTGAAAAGACCCACGTTTGTTTATGATGAACTGGTTTCAGTATGTCTAAAAGACTCAGTTGTTCATGATGAACGAATTTTAATATGTCTGAATAAGACTTAGTTTGTTCGTGGCGAATGAATTTTTAATATGTCTGAATAAAACTTAGTTTCTTTTAGGTGAACGAATGTTTAATATGTCTGAATAAGACGTAGTTTGTTCATGATGAATGCATTTTTAATATGTCTGAATAAGACTTAGTTTGTTCATGATGAACGAATTTTAATGTCTGAAAAGACATAGTGGTTTGGGATGAACAAATTTCTAATATGTCTGAATACGACTTAGTTTGTTCATGATGAATGAATTTTTAGTATGTCTGAATAAGACGTAGTTTGTTCATGATGAACCAATTTTAATGTCTGAAAAGAAGTAAATTGTACTCTCTTTCACCTACGGACTTGGCCGGCTATTGCATGAATGCTGGGGTTTTTGGTTAGCCTCGTAGGACGTGATTTGTTCGCAGGGAACTGGTTTTTGCTTTTAGTCTCGTAGGACGTGGTTCTAGATTCACGCACAGACTTGGCCGGCTATCGCGTGAATCTTAAGGCTTAGTTTGGGAAGCATTTGCCCATTCCTGAGAATTTTCTTGTATTGGTTTTGCCTCATAGGGCATGATTTGTTTGCAGGGAACTGATTTTATATTTTTGTCTTGTAGGACGTGGTTTCAGATTCACGCACGATTTGGCCAGCTATCGCATGAATCTTAGGGTTTGGTTTGGGAAGCGTTTGCCCGTTCCAGAGAATTTGGTCTTTCTTGTGATAAGATGAAAAATTTTTCCCTTTATGGGAGTCCCGATACGGGTTAGGTTCGGGAACTCAGTGAGCGCTGTGACACTCTTAAAATAATAACCCCAACAATAGAATAAAAGAAAAGAAAGGACGTAGCATAAACCTTAAAAAAATAATGCTTGGAGCAACACAGGGATACTGGAGGAGAGATGGAGTTAATGTTTACGTACTGATGTAAATTGGTGGTTTAGAAACTAGCTGTTTTAGAATTACAATTCTATTTATTTTTATAGAAGTGGTAGGTTCATCTTCGAGAAACGGATAAGTTAAAATTATATTATTTGCAAGGTACACTCACAAATGTGCGTATCTTGCCAACCCTAATAAGAGCCTTTTCCTCCAATCTAATATACTCGTAGGTTCCAAACTTAATTCTACCATACATGAGTGCTGTTTGCCTAAGTCACGTATGTACGAGTTTGCCTTTCCCTATTTTTAGCCTTCCTCGCACGTGCCCTGAAAAGGATAGTAACCACTTGGGTTTGTGCAGTAACTGACAACTCAAGGTTGTCTGGTATGCACCTGGCAACAAAGGACAATGACCAGCATGGGAATTTTCCTGAGACTGACCCAGCTTATACTAACATATCACCCCGCTTATGGTTTATTTACAGGAACCCAAATATAAAAAGTTTCTCTTAGGGTTACCCAAAATTACCCTGGGAACGACATGAAGGCGGACTTTAAGCAAAACGAAAGATAACCACAAATAAACAAAGGGAAAAAAAAGGTTCCTTACGCTCATGAATGAAATAGCGGGCAGTTATTGAATGGAGACGCTTTGAAATGAAACAGAATTTATCACATATGGTGTTGTATGGAGGGATGTGCACAAATGAAAATATGAAGCGTGTTAATTTGCTCATGTAGCCTGAACAAATTTTGCCTTTTCTGAGATTTTACTCTATAATGAGGAATTATGCGTTTGCCTAAGGGATTCCTACCCTCTACGAGAGAGAGAGAGAGAGAGAGAGAGAGAGAGAGAGAGAGAGAGAGAGAGAGAGAGAGAGATTAAACTCTGAATTCCAGCGATACGTAAATTTACTGATTGACCCACGTGGTGCCTAGCTATTCCAAGATGACAAGTTGTCTGGATAACACAAGGAGGATCTATACGCGCTATTTCCTCTTTTTCAATGCTTTGTAATTCCCTGGCTTGCCTATGTGAAAAAACATGCAAGCCCTCATGCAGGGGCCATATAAAAATTGAGTAACAGATACCAACTCTCTCTTCTCGATGACTGTATTCCATGCACATGCCTAGTGTTTCCCTATTTCTATTTTCAGTCACAATTTCACTTCCTATCATAAGATAAAATAAAAAATAAACCACTGTACTCACTGTGTGGAACTCCTTGACTGTGCGCTTGTGGATAATTATGCTAAGGTTCGTTTCTTGTCTCACATCCAGTTTTTAGCTTAGCCAGTTGCTGATAACTGCAAGTTGCAAGGGGATAAGGATTCAATCTGAAATGTGCCAATTACGAAATCTAAGGCAAAAAGGTCGCCATTTTTACGATTTAACCTGGGGAAATGCTTATCATGAGCCAATTATAGACTTTAAATAAAGGATTTCGTTACTTACCTCTTTTTTGTGTAAAATCTGACTGCTGTTGATTCAGGAAATTGTAAAAAAACAGGGGAAAAGAGGGAATTTAACTGAGCTGAGGGTTCTACCCACAAGGTATTTGTAAGTAAACATGTTAGGGTAAGTTTAAAATTAAGTGTATTTACATGAAATGAACAATCAGAAGGTGAAATGGACTAATCGGGCAGGCAAGGCCTGAGAGGTTAATTGTAAGTGGGAAAACTTGAAGGTATATCCATCAGTGTGACGATGCTGATACAAGGGGCAGTCAAGAGAGATTTCCATGGCTAACAAACCCTCTGTAAACGGAGAGATTCACGACTTAAAAGCCAGTAAACTATGCACAGAGGGTGCCAAAGAAGCCTTGAACACACGATTTTATATAATTATCTAAACAGACATTTACGTAACACTGCCCTAACAAGGCAAGGTTGATATGGAAATACTGGCACATAAAATGGAAATTGGAAGCTTAGTATGAGAATTAAAAGTATGAGTGACTGGAAGACCCGTTGCAACAGATCAGTTTTCCTTGTAGAAGAGGTGGTTTCAGCGAGAGTAATGGTGGCAGAGGAGGGCTAAGGGCTTCACTGGTGAGAATACTAAGGGTTCCTACAAGATAGGACCATGTGGTAGGGCATGGCTCTCTGAAAGAGGGAGGAATGGAAGGGGAGATGTGTCTTGCTCGCATCCAGCATTGTCTCTCTCGCTTGTTCCCCCGGTGAGGCTCTTATAGGACTTTGGTCAGGGATTAGGAGGTTACCCACAGGTAGATGGGGTTGGTGTCGTTTCCCTATGCATGTGTATTGTTTTACGACTCAAGATCCAGGTGTTCATGCAAGATAGTCTTTGTCTTAATCTACCTACCCAGCTCTATTCTGCCTCCGGCCAGACTTAGTTTCCTCATAACCTTGTGTGTGTAAACAAAGTTTCCCGCAGCGTCACATGTTCGAGAAGAGAAAGTTGAAAAGGATATACAGTGTGTGATTGACAGATTGAGGGAGGGGCCAATATTCCTTTTGCCCTTCATTGTCAGGCAGTGCCACAATGCATTGTTGTAATTTCCACCATTAAATTATGCATTTGGTGGCTGGGACGCTTGGGAAGATATAGCAATATATATATATATATATATATATATATATATATATATATATATATATATATATATATATATATATATATATATATATATATATATATATATATATATATATATATATATATATATATGTGTGTGTGTGTGTGTGTGTGTGTATATGTATATATGTATGTATGTTTGTATGTATGCATGTATGTATGTGTGTATGTATATATATATATATATATATATATATATATATATATTGTCAAGGATTTATTCCTCCCTCATTTAGCCGCCAGTGCATCATTATTCTTGAAATGCAGTTTCTCTTTTCATTTGACTATCAGGGCAGGGAAATACGGTGGGTGAGGGAGAAGCAAGTGTATTTCAAACCAGAGAATAGCAGTTAGCGCTAGTTTTCACCAATGTAGGAATCACCTTCCCCCACTCACCTGATCTGGGGAAACAATGTAGACCCCCTTTTCACCCCCATCACGTGATGTGGGAGTAGTTAGGTATTGCGAGCTTAAGGGATATAGTGGGGCTAGCCGATAGGTAGGACCTTAACCCTTAAGTACTCAATCTTAAGGATCCTTTCCCTCCACTCTTTTTGCTGGCTGTATAACTTTTTGCAGGTCCAATAGGCCTAAATTTCGACAACCAAGCCCCAAGCCAAGTGCAGTCTCAGAGATGGCAAGCAGAGGCCTACAGTATCCAGTCAAAGATGCATGTCTGTGTTCCTTCCGCCTTAGCTGGGTGAACGCTACTTCGATGAATGGCCAAGTCGATCGTGTTTTGGCACCAACAACTGCAGACCAGGTTTGTGATTCGCAAGTAGTCAGTACGCCAGCCTTTTCCCTCCCCCCTGAAATCCCTTGATTTTTCCATTCCTTTAAACTTCAATTCCTTTCTCCACAAAAGCCTTTCCCTTTGTTAGGTCATTCTGCTTCGGCAGCCCGTAACTCGACCAATAACTTGCCTTGAAATCAATGTAAACGATTCAGTGATAAGCATCCCAATATCCCTTCCCCAGTGCAAATTAAGGGCAAATTAGTTTAAGTGATATAAGTGATTGAAGCTTCCCCCCTTTGTGTGGCGGCAACACGTGTTCATTGTTTCAGAGCCCAATCCACTACAATTCCAAGATTGTGGTTCTGTGACTTCTTATATTTATCATCTGGGCTACGTAATGTTTAGAATTTAAGAATGTGCATTTGTGTAGTACTTTTATAGGAGGATTTCATTTCTCTGCCGTGTGGTGTTAACTCCTAACCTCTCTTTCAGGGAGTCATCATTTGCTCAGTTGCAAACCTATGTCCTGCTAATTCTGACTGCCATCCAAATTTTGTAACCATTCCTGGTCGCAGCCTGATTGCAAGACTCCGTTGCTGGCCCCCACAGAACTTATCTTAATGAACTGATTCCATTACCCTGGAGTTCATCCCTTTTGAAGAATACCCATCAGAGACGATTTAATGTAATTTTAACCTAACCGAATTATTGTTACAACAGGGATGATTGTACCTTGGCCCCTTCATATTTACATTGCTTATTTGCCAAGTACTGCATTATTGCTCTACTGTATATAATTTATGTGCCTGTAAATTGGTTGCAATTTACATTCTGTTTTGTCTTCTTGCATACTTGCCCAGTCTCTGTAAATAAACCCCCTTCTAAATTGTCAAAGAAGTCTAATTCCTAATGACGACCTTAATTATTCACTTGTAAATCCAGGAAAATCCAAGATGAGTTCCCAGTAGCTTTCTTTTGTTTATAAACTCGGGCCCACTTGGTTCTTTGGCAGTCAGTTATGCTAAATTGTTCGAATTCTCTCCCCAACCAAGCCCCCAGTTTATAACAATATATATATATATATATATATATATATATATATATATATATATATATATATATATATATATATATATATATATATATATATATATGTATATATATAAACAGGTGTGAATTTATATGAGCAACTTAATTGCGTTTCTATATTTGCCAGCAATTTACGAGTCTATTATCACTTACATTTGTAAACACGCTAGGAAAGTATAGCTATAATAATAATAATAATAATAATAATAATAATAATAATAATAATAATAATAATAATAAATGGGTAGTAGACCCTCTTTCAAACAGGTTTTATTGAAAGTGATTGCTGCATCAACTGCAATCAGTTTATTTAGAATTTTCTCTATTTTTATAATAACTACCTTTTCTTGGTTACTGCGTTGCACTAGTAACTCTCCGATACTTGCCATTTCTGGAGAGGGAAACAGTCGTGAACCAGGATATACAGTAATATATTTCTGGCTTATATAATGAGCATCTGGAAACTGAAATCTGGGTCTCATGGTACGTAGAGTTTTTCAGGTCTGTCGAGTGGTAACTCGCTATGTTTATGTAAGGCCAAAGTTTCTCTCATTCTCTGTTCAACATGCTCACGGCAAAAGATGGGAGTAGACCGATGTTCACGCATTGCTGAGTCCTACTCTTTATATACGCGATGGTCAGCAGGGGGTCAACTGCATGCTGACCGCTGACTGGTTGAGGTGAAATGTGCGCCATGGATTGGACGGAGGGAGTTCTTCTCATGCCAAATTTTCACTCGATGGTCATGTCGCTGTAGTCTCGCCGAGCGTCGGGGTTGGTTCGCATTGTTACTGCATGGTGCATGACATTGCGTGACGTCGCTGCCTCGTATTATCCAGCGAATATTTTCATTGGTCGCCGGATGGCTCGCTGAATTTGCATTGCGGGACCGGGAGTGTTTCTTGATATGGTGTCTGTTGGAAGAGTTGGGAGAGTACTTCCTGGGTTGTATTTAATGAGGGTTTCACTTGCTGTATTAAGAGTGCCTCTAGCAACCTTAGGCGTCTCGAGTCCGGGCCTTTCCAATTATCTCGGTGTTCTCGATAATCGTAATTCTTGCCATGTTCATATGATGGGAATCCCTCACATGGAGTTTTATAGCACCTTCTTGCGCATGACAAGAAATCCTCCTATCCAGTTTCATGGTGGTCATACCTATATATGAGCCAGGGAATCCACGGACTGGGCATTTAAAATGGTGTACCGCGTTTGTCTGTCTAAGGGGATCTCTTGTTGGCAGGGCCGGGTTGTTCTTCATTATCAGGTCTCTTGTGCGTCTATTTTGGTAATAAATGACCATATCAAGCAACACTCCCGGTCCTGCAATGCAAGATCTAGCAAGCCATCAGGCGACCAATGAAAATACTCGCCGGATAATACCAGGTAGTGACCTCACGCAACGTCAGGCACCACCCAGTAACGTCGTGAACCAACCCCGACGCTCGGCGAAACTACAGCAACATGACCATGAGTTTGAAAATTTGGCTTGAGAAGAACCCCCTCCATCCAATCCACGGTGCGCATTTCGCCTCAGCCAGTCAGCAGTCAGCCGGCAGTTGACCCCTTGCTGACCATCAGAGAGTAGGACTCAGCAATGCATGAACATCAGTCTACTCCCATTCTTTGCCGTGGGCTTGCTCAACACAGATTGAGAGAAACCTTGGCCTTTCATACATGTACAGAGCTAAGACTCGACAGAACCGATCAACTCTACGCACCATGAAACCCAGATTTCAGTTTCCGGACGCGCATTGTATAAGCCAGAAATATACAGTACTATAGGCTATATCCCGATTCAAGACTATTCCCCTCTCCAGAAATGACACGTATCTGAGAGTTACTAGCGCAACGCAGTAACCATGAAAAGGCAGTTATTATGAAAACAGAGAAAGCTATATACACTGAATACAGTTGACGCAGCAATCACTTTCAATAATATAATAATAAAATAATGATAAGAGAAAGTTTCAATTCGCCGATGCCTTTCGAGTACAGAAAACATGGTTCTTTATATTTATTTTATATAATATGTCTTGTTGATATTATTCATTTATATTATTTAATTTTATAATTTCTAATTTCCTCTAAATAATAATCCTGCCGCAAGTTCGTGACTTCATTTTAAGCCCTGAAGTCCATCCACTCAACAAACTGTTTTTACTATTTCACTCTTGACATTCTTTGATTCTATTTTATTTTTTTCTTAATTTAGTGTGAATATCAGGTTGTTATTATATATCACTCTGTGATATATAATAATGTCTTTGCGTTTCATCAAACTCAGTTCTCTGTGTTATTCACGGTACAATTTACAGAAATGGTTATTTTATATGCCTATAAAAATAAATATCACTATACAATTTGCTTCTACTAAACAGTGAACAAAAAATAGTTCGGGCGTTTACCCCTTTTTACAGCTAATCCATTTCTTTCGCACTGACTTTAAAATTATTATTATTATTATTATTATTATTATTATTATTATTATTATTATTATTATTATTATTATTATTATTATTATTATTATTATTATTATTATTAAAATAAAATCAAGAACCAGTGAACCTAGTAGCTGTTAGACACCATACGGACTATATAAGGATGACCTTCATTCAGGATGGAAAAAACGTTCAAACCATATAACAGCTATCTTTTGCAGTCATTAAAAACCTTCCATTGAAAGCAAAGGTCATACAGTTCGTTCAGAGGCCAAGCAATTAAGCGAGGATGATATACCATCCCAGGGACCGGTGTTTCTGATCGTGTGCTGCCCTCCCATTTGTTTTCAGGTGCAAATGTTTATAAGGGGTTGCATCGTTTCACACCATTTTGGTCATAAAAGACTTTAGCGCTAAAGGTCAGTTTCTTTTACCATCGAAGTTTAAAGTGATATGGGTTTCATACTCAACGTTAAAATAAAATGAAAAGCAATCCAATTGCCTGCATTGTAATTTCGCTTGATGGACACCTTATGCGTCATGAAGTGTAAAAATGATCCATAATACTGCAATTAAAAATATATTTGAATTCTCCGTACTTGAGAACGAAGGAATTTTTTCAATATACATGAATCATTGATATGTAGCCTACTGCGGAAGGAACTTGGAAAAAATTCGTCCATATCATATATATGCTGTAATATATATATATATATATATATATATATATATATATATATATATATATATATATATATATATATATACATATACATATAAGTATATATATATATATATATATATATATATATATATATATATATATATATATATATATATATATATATATATATGGTTGAAATTATGTAACGACAATCATGGCCCACTTGGGACAAGAGAGAGAGAGAGAGAGAGAGAGAGAGAGAGAGAGAGAGAGAGAGAGAGAGAGAGAGAGAGAGAGAGAGAGAGAGAGAGAGAGAGAGAACTATGTTTACTTCCCATGTTTTCCAATCACCTTTTCAAACATGTTTTATATTTATCTAATGAAAATACTTGCCTGCCATTTCAATTCCATCAGAAGCCAAACAACTGGATAGGGCAAACAACATTTGTTTATTCAGGCAGTGTTCTCTACCGTGAATATTTATTTGAAATTATCCAAGTGAAGTATTGAAGATAACAAGGAAAGAGAGTGAATTTAGATGACGTCCATACTTAGTTTTGTTTTATCTGTACTCACATAAATAAAATGTTTGTTTGTTCTACGTGATGCCATTAAATAATGTACGGATATTATAAAAACAACAATACCTAGACAGATGAAAAAATAATACTCATATCAACTGTAATAAGAAAAATATTCATTCGGATGGGAAAAACGAATTATGATTCTTTATGCAGAATTAATGAATGCCTTATGATTTTGAAGCAGTAGCCATAGAATGTACGTACATACATACTTTCATACATACATACACATACATATACACACATACCCTGTATATATCATATATATATATATATATATATATATATATATATATATATATATATATATATATATATATATATATATATATATATATATATATATATATATATATATACACACACACACACACACACACACACATATATATATATATATATATATATATATATATATATATATATATATATATATATATATGTGTGTGTGTGTGTGTGTGTGTGTGTGTGTGTATGTATATATATATATGTATATATATATATAAAGCGAGAAATTATATCTAAAAAAATTAAGCAAACTTGCCATAATTTTTTATCACTGTTATTTCATTCTGTTTAGTTCACTTGCGCAACATTACCCAAAGAAGAAACTCTCAATCATTTATAAATGTAATAATCAATGCATATTTATGGTGGTAAAATCCTGCGGAAGTTATTTTCTGAGCAAGTAATAACTGAAACGTCAAAAAGAAAATGGGAAGAATGAGTATTAGGGCTTTATGCTACAGGGACTAAAGATGAGTAAATATTACATAGATCAGAGGGAAGGAAGAGAGAATTCTGAATTATACAAAGTACGGAATGTGGAGGCATCATATAAGCACATGAGAAATGGAGGAACTCTTTCATTCACGATCACAACTTTCTTGGAAGAAAAGGTCATTTTTCCTAGCGAGTACGGATATAGATTAGAAATAAGGCCTTGGCATTGGTGAGCAATATCTGTTTTTTTTTATTTATTCCTGTCTAGAAAGATAATACTGGAGAGAAACAAATGCTGATCAGGGTTATATAGAAACATTACACCTCTAAAAATATGTAGGCGTGTGAGCTAATGGTACAAGAACTAATTATATACCATTTTTAGGGTGAAATTACGCAATTTGAATTTTTATTTTCCTCAAAGACGAGCCTGTGATAAACTGTTCATTCATATGCTGACAGATGTGATAGACTGACCTACATTTTTAGCAAATATAACATAGGAATCGGTTGGAAAGTAGAAGAAAGTACATTTGTAATGAAATAATTTATTAATATGTATCTGAAAGGTATAAGATTCATAAAGTGGCGCGACCAAGGAGGTTTACGATTTGCTGCTGTCCGGCATCATGTTCATTTTATTCAAGGGTAATTTACTGCAATTGTTTTGCTATGTTTCTTTTTTCTCTCTCTCTGATATCCTGAAAATTGCTTGTTTGTAAAAGTGTATTCTTTGTGTTACGTGTTTTTGCCTGGTGTTTGAGGGTCAAGCTGTGTGTGTGTGTGTGTGCGTAAGTGTGCTTTCACACCGAGACGAGTGGGGTTAATTTTGATTACTGATCATTTTGCATTTGAGTCTCATATGAGACGGTCTTTGTAGACGTTCAATTCCACTGATGTCAAGGGACACGACAAATGAATAAAGGATATTGATTCACCTCATTATTTGTTTGCCTAAAAGAGGAAGAAGTTAAATGGAAAAATGACAAGGAAAACCACATGAAGTTGAGTTATGGTAAGGAAAAATGAAATAAGCAGAAGATGATTTAGGAAATGAAGAATGCCAGAGAGATGATTCTTATCTTACGATTATGAAATTTACGCTTTCAAGCCAAATACGGGCACTTCCGCCCGTTCAGTGCTTAGGTCAGCGAAAAGTGGAAGTTAGAATGGTTGGACAGCAAGATAAAGCGGTCTAGGAAATAAACAATATGAAATACAAGTATCTACAGGTGGAACTGAGAGGAAACCCCAAACTTGCAGTGAAAAGTAAGAGAGAAGCTGGACAGCAAAACTGAAAAGAAGTGGAAATGAAGGTAACGTAAGAGGCTAATAACTGGATGCAGTTAAAGAGCGACGGTGCACTGCATCGCATTTAAAAGTTATATAATCCTGATACACACACTAGCATATGAGAGGGTTTTCATCGAGTTGCTTAATAGAAGTGAGAGCACAGAGTACAGTTGAAACAAAACTTTGATTGCTAGGAAAAAAAAAAGATTATTTGTAGTTTGAAGCTGGTGCAATGAATCAAGTTTTCTAAAGTGTTCTCTGTCTAAGGCTACTTGAACGCGCGCACACACACACACATATGTGTGTATGTATATATATATATATATATATATATATATATATATATATATATATATATATATATATATATATATATATATATATATATATATATTATAAATGTATTATAAATATTCGTAATTGCCGTTCGAGCCCCCTTCCCTGACTTATTCGAAATATAAAAAAACTCTCTCTTTGTTAAAGTACGAGGGCATACCAGGTAGGGAAGCAAGCGAGCAGGAGTTGTTGTAACCAAAGCCCAACCGTCAAAATCTTTATCATTTTTTTAATAATGATTCAGTTTCCCGAGTGATGTCTTGCTTGCTTACGAAAATATAAGCTAATCAAAAAGTAATAAAATAATGCAAGTGATTACTTAATCCAGTCAAACCAGGTCTTCTTTACGAGGTAGTTTATTCCTCAGACTACAATGAATATCACGAGTCCATTTTAATTTCCCCTTATTTGTGTTAAATTCAAATAAGATTTAATAATGAAAGGTAACTATGTCTATAGAACATATCTTGAGGTGTAATTAGCGTTATTAAAAGGTGACAACTCCTCGGTTATTCACTTACTAAAGTGGTATCTTCTCTAACAAGAAAACCCTTTTCAAGTTGAATATATTAAATGCTGGTTTAATTATCCCCATCACATATATTTTGATTACTAGAATGTTAGTTTAGAGGCTTTTCAGAGAGGATAGGTTTTGCTAGGACCACCCTTAGCTAGACTGTACCTTAAACTCACTTTTCTATGACCTTTGTACTGGCGAGTTTTTTTGTCATTCTACAGGCGATACCTGGCCCCCCCCTCACCAAGTTGGCTTGTGGGAGGAGCCGAGGCCAGTGGCTACCCAAGCTCACCCAACCTTCAAAGATGAGACGCAGAATAATACCCGACGGCACTGGACGTGTTTCAGGGAGCCCACTTAACCACTAAGTCTCGAATTTGGGAGAAGAATTGCCATCCCAACAGACCAAGGACTTTTCATGCAACTGATCACTGCATTATCTATTCCAGCAGTGATTCTGAAGGTGACAATTACTCCCAGATCTCTTTCCCTTCATCTTAAACTCTCATTTCATGTTTCAAGTTTCCCTTTCTTAAACAGTCACTGACTAATGAAATCCTAGTAAAACCATATCCCATTTATGAAGTCAAATATAATAAGTACAATTATTGTTGCCTGGTGGAATTGCATAAATTATCCTCCACGGTGTTAAAATAATATTCCTGATCTAAAATTCACCCATTGCAGTCAATTAATGACAGGCGAGAGTTCTTTTGAT
>JANJGK010000017.1:5309085-5311585 GCA_039081455.1 Macrobrachium rosenbergii | reverse complement strand
AACTCAACAGCTAAAAAGGTCTCAGTCATCAAACTCACTTCGTGATTGTGTTATTTGTTGCTTTGTTTAATAAATAAAAGAGTTCTTGATTCAGCTACACAATATGAACACCCACCCACCCTGTTCTCTCTCTCTCTTTGAAAGAAAACAACCTTGTGGGGCATATTTAAAAACAGCAATTGAGAAAGAATCGCTAGCCATGTAATGGACGCAGTTTTAGTGTTATTCTTTTTTACAGGCATAGAGAAATGCATTAGAAAGGCAATATATGATAGATATGCCAAACAAAGCACATTCCGCTCATTTACGCAATTTGCGATCACAGGTTCGTGCATTTTTATACCAGCGAATTGCACACAAATGATATGCTTCACTATAATCATGAAAAAAACCTTCATTATCCAACTCTTCACTGGGAACCAATCACTTAATTACCCGAGTTATTGAAATATAAAACAATAACAAATTACAAAATCGTCCTTTTTACGTTACATGAATCTACTTTCACATAGAGAATAATATAAGAGGCGATCTGATATTGATAGATAGATAATACAGCAGCCGTCCATGGCAACGTCCTAATACTTTAAATATTCGTTGTGTGGGTTCACATTTACAGATTCGGCATTGTCCGCGAATATATATTGAGTACGTTGGAACGTTTTTATAAAACCATGTCACTGCATCCACTGTGAAATGGGGTGATGGAACTTAAAAGACTGGCAGTATATGCATGCATATAAATATTAAATAAAAACGGAATTCATGCCTTTGTAATGAAAATGTGAATTAATTGAGTTCGGAGGTTGCTGAATGGAACGGGTTTTAGGAAATAACCGACGATTTCCTGTCATATGAATTGATTCAGATAAAATTAGCGTGTGAACTTAATTCCATAATCCTTTCTAACCAACATATCACACATTCTGGGGTACATTTTTATTCTCGGGTTATTATGTAAACGAATTTTATTAATTTTTGAACCTCGTAGTTACAGTTCATTAACAAAATATAACATCTTGCAGGTTTAGACATACATGTTGTATGACTTGAAATTGTTATTTTTCATAATTAATGAATAAAGACAAGAGCTAAGTGAAAGGATAGGTCATCTTTGGAAAGGATGTTCTTCATATCTTAAAAAAAAGTATATCTAATAAACAATGCAATTATAAATCGCCTTGTAGAGAATGCGCCAAAGTTTACATAGGTAATTCTATTTTTCTGATCGAAGAAAGCAGCGGTATAATTAGAATAGGAGTTGAACATTTTGCTGTTTTTGAATATATGACCGGGAAACACCATCATAAGTCTGAAGGTATTGAACTCTTCGTAACAGTTGATACGCATAGACGAAAACTTGTTGAGGCAAATTCGGTTTAAAACGCAATTTCAGGTTTCATAGTAAGATTCTCAGGATAAATCAATACGCATTGACAGTTTGCTAAAAGAAGTAAACAAAATACCCTACTGGTTTTAAGCCACTATGAGGTCTATATTTATTCTGTTACGCATAGCTTATTTTTCATTGGTTGTTAAAAAAAAATCTTATTTGTGTTCTATAAAAGAAGGGAGATTTTTTATTTTACTTTGTGGATTTACATTGCTAATGCTTAAATATACTCACACAAGGATAAATACACGCACACACAAGTGGTACACACACACACACACACACACACACACACACACACACACACACACACACACACACACACACACACATATATATATATATATATATATATATATATATATATATATATATATATTACATACATACACACATACGTATATACATACATACTTACATACACACACAGTTAGACTGGGTATATATCTCGTTCAATGAACAATGTTATAAAAGGAGAATATAATTACCTATGATGACAGCAGTAGTATAAAAGCCTTATCGTTACTTGTACAACGGTATATTGCATGAAAAATTCTTTAAATCGAAAGGGCTTTCCCAGTGGCGAAAAATATAGCTTCATTAATTTAATGCTAATGAATGCGAAAAATACAATTTTTTTTTTTTTGCTGCATAAAATCTACGGGATAAAAATAACAAAGAGAATTTATCTCTTAAAAGATATTCTTTCGTTAAACTGTGCTTTTTCTGTTGGGTTAGGGGGGGGGATTAATTAGCTGATGTAATATATACAGTATCACTTAAATATTGATAAATGACTATTTATAATTTACATAAAATACTATTGTCTTTAACTACAGTTATATTTAAATAGCCAATAATTTCTATGATTAATCATTTCATGTCGCTAAACCTCATAAATTTCGCCAATCATTATGTAAATATATTCATGAGACTCCACTCGTTTGAAATGAGGATGTTTTATATAGTAATTGCTGGCTGATAAAATACGGTAATGAAATTGCACATAATTACAATACACACACTCACACACATATGGTATATATTATATATATAATATATACACAGGTGTTTCGAAATTAGAGCCCCGCCCCCTCTGCAGCGTAA
>JANJGK010000017.1:5284085-5304085 GCA_039081455.1 Macrobrachium rosenbergii | reverse complement strand
AATTCAGCAGCATTAACAGAAAGAAGAAGTTGTGGACATGAATGCCTTGTGATAATTCTAGATTTAAGAGCTTCTGTTACTGTAGCTGCATCTCTGTTTCTTACTGGTACAATTTCTACATATCTAGTTAGATAGTCTAAGAAGACTAATTTGTTTATTTCCTCTAATAGTCCTTGGAAATGGACCTAAAAAGTCCATAGTTACTACCTGAAATGGATTTAATTCTGATGGATATTTTTCAAGTGGAGCTTTAAAATTTACGCTACCTTTATGTTGATTACCAGCTATACAGTTGTGTACAAAGTTTTTGGCATCTCCACTACAATGTGGCCAAAAATAATTTCTGTTTATGATTCTGATTGTCTTTTTAATTCCTGGATGTCCTGCTAAATTATATGAGTGTGTTAGTTCTAAAACTTATCTGATTAGTGCTTTTGGGATGTATAGCCGAGGACAACCATTCTTCTCTGTTGGCCTTTTATACAACAATCCACCTATTGATTGAAAAATAGGTTTTAAGGATTCATCTAGTATTGACTGTCCTACAGTTTGTCTGATTTCTGCATCTTTTTCTTGTAATTTTACTCTTTCTAGATCTGAATCTGCTGCTTGACAACTAAAACAAAAGGTATTAGTGGTAATAAATTTTTTCTGTTTCTTCTTGAGATCTGGATAATGATCTGGATAATGCATCTACCAAGGTGTTAAATTTCCCTGGAATATATGAATTCCGGGACAAATTCTAATACACTAATGAACCATCTATTGAACTTCGCGTTGTTGGTAAAGGCTTTCTTTTTAAATAAATCACAAATGGGTTTGTGATCAGAAAGCATATTAACCTTATAACCTAAAAGTATGTCTAAATTTCTGTAAACCCCAATATAAAGCTAAACACTCTCTTTCTGTGGTACTATAGTGACTCTCTGTTGGGTTTAAAACTCTACTAGCATAATATATTGCCCTCATTCTAGTTTTGGCCTTATGTAACAATACAGCTCCTAGCCCTGTACTTGAGGCATCACAAGCTAAGTAAAAGCCTTTGGAAAAATCTGGGTAGACTAAAACAGGGTTCCTGGTCATTTTGCTCTTTAGTGTTTGAAAGGCAGTTTCTTGTTCATCCTTCCATTCATAATTAACATCTTTCTTGGTTAGTTCTGTCAAATGTTTGGCTATAGTAGCAAAACCACTTATAAAAGGTCTATAATAACATACCATACCTAGGAACCTTCTTAATGCTTTCAAATTAGTGGGAGCTGGGTAATCAATTATTGCCTTTATTTTACCTGCCTGCATGCGCAGTCCATCTTCACTAATTAAATGACCCAAGTATTCTAAGGATTCCATCAGGGATTGACATTTCTTCAATTTTATTTTTAGTCTTGCAATTCTTAAACTCTCTAGGATCATTTCTAACGTTCTGAGGTGACTTTTTAAGTCTTTGCTACAAATTATAACATCGTCCAAGTATACTGCAACAGTTTCTATATCTCCTAGAATTTGTAACATTAATCTGACAGATGTTAATGGGGCTGATGCGAGTCCAAATGGCATTATTTCAAACTGTAAATGTTCTTTATGTGTGCTGTGAATTGTTTCGATTCTTCATCTAGAGGTACTGCAAATATCCACTAAGCAAATCTAAGGATGAAAATATTTTGGCCCCTCCTACAGTAATTGAGCTAACATATCTTGAACTACCAGCATCGGTATTCTATCTGGAACTGTGTTGGAGTTTAACTTCCTGTAATCTATTACAAGTCTCCAGCTACCATCCTTCTTTGGCACAAGTAACAATGGGGAATTATATGGAGATTTAGAAGGAATTACTACTCCATCTCTTTTCATTTCCTCTAGCAAATTGTCAACTGTGGGTCTCTGGCTTATTGGCAATCTGTAATTAAGAATAAAAAATGGCTTGGCTCCATCATCTAACAAAATTCTATGTTGTACAACATTTGTTCTTCCTAGTTTATCTCCTTCTATAGATATTACATTTCTGTATTTCTCTAACACCTGAATTAACTTGTGTCTATTTTCTGGAAAATCTGTTTAATTTACCTCTTGATTTATTTGAGAGTTTTGGCCATTTATAGAGAAAAGTGCTTTTTCTTCTACTGTTAGTAAAGGATTATTCATAGGAATCCCTATGCAAAAGATAATGCGTGCATATAGTGTTAGTTTGTTATCTGGATAGTTTTGGACATGAACTTGGCAGTTATCACCATTCATGTGGATTAGTGAGTTATCCATTCTGACAAAATCTCGCAATTCTTCATTCAATAATAGAATATCCTTATCCTTTACATCCTCTTTTGATCTCAAATATATTTTTGTTAAACATTTTGGATACAAAGTTACTGCTCTGTTGAGTATAAATTGTACTTTATTATCATCAGCTGTGCTAACACAACATATTTCTTTTTCCTCTATGCCTGAAAAATAACAAAATTCTGCATCTCCAGTAGTTTCTTCTGTTACTTCTATTATACTATTTATATCTGATTTATTTATTTATTTATGAGCAATACTTCATTTAGTATTTTCCCTTCACTTTCACAAATCATTACTACATTGTTATAGTTCTAGGTATAGGCGCCTTGATTTTCTTTAGATTCAGTGTTTTGGTCATTACAATTATTTATATCTGAGTAATTATTTATGTCTGAGTATATATCATCTGTATGTGCACATGTCAACAATTCTGTATTCTGTAATTGTGGGAATTCCTCTTTTTTATCTGTTTCCATTTTATCTTGCTTGTTCTGGTTACATATCTGCTTTTCCTGTATGTCTGTCTCACTTGTCGAAACTGTCTCAGACAAATTGATCAGATTTGGGTGAAACTTTTCTTCGTCAAGTGTAAAACATAAGCTCCTCTGATTATCTTATTTCAGGCTAATCTTTCCTTCACTACTATCTAATATTATTCCACACCTCATTAAATTAAATGAGAACAATACTTGTGCGGGAAAAAATCTGTTTTCTAAAACTAGAAAACTTTCAATAAATTTATGTGACAAAATATCTATTTCTAAGTTCACATTCCCCAGACATTTAATGTTTCCCTGCTATTCCTTTTATTACTCTGCTTTGACCCTGAATCTGAGTTTCTGCAATGCCTAAATATCTAGTTAAAGTTATTCTATCAATTATATTTACAGTACTACCTGAATCAATGAGTACAGTACATGTCTTTCCATTTATTGGAATCTTTACAGTAGGCAGATCCTTTATGTTTATTTCTTCCTCTTTCATGGAAAATAATACTTCTTTGCTATGTAAATAAGAAAATGCGGATGAACCTTCATTTCCCATTGTAACTGTTTCTCCTTTTTTCTTTCATCACTTTGAAGGGATTTACTTTCTTTTCTCTGTAAAGGGGTTAATTGTCACTGACTGGATGATTTATTTATATTTGGCCGGCTGTTACTTATCTCTATATTCTCTCTATTGGCTCCCTTATTATTGAACCAACATATTTTAGTTAAATGCCGGATCTTTTTGCAAACTGCACAGATTCTAGGCTTTCTGCATTCATTAATGGAATGACTGGTATACCCATAGTTTTCACATGTTATTTTTGGTCTAGCTCCTGGAACTAAATTATTCTCTGGTTTTGAATTATTTGTGTTTGAATATGGCCCATTATGATATCTTATGGGTGGACCATTCCTCGATTGATTCTGTCTTCCTTTCTGATATGGATTCCATTTTTTCCTATGTGCATATTTCTTTTGGAAGGAAGTTTGTCTATTCCCTACTTTTATGGAATTATCATTATACTTGTTATTTCTTTTATATGAATCATTGGTATTTCTGCCTTTCCTTTATTTTGTGTTTCTGATACCCCTACAGATTTCTTAGAAAAATCTATCTCTTTCTTCTGGGTTTCTTGCCTCATTGATATTAAAGCTGTAAGGCTCTGGGTTTCTTGCCTCATTGATATTAAAGTTCTAAGGCTATCACTTTTAGGATCAATTTTAACGTTGTTTAAAGCTTTCTTTTCTTTTTCTACAAGTGCGTTATACCTCGTTCCAAATAACAAGTAATTCAAAACATATCTTAAACTAACTAAATCATCTTCTTCGTCACCGTAATCATTCTTATTTCGTATGGTGATGTTTGTTTTCTTTAAGCCTTCTGTTACGTTGTGTGTCAATTCTTCAACATCTGTGTGAAGATTTGCTATGGATTTTCCATCATAATGCTGGGTATGGAATTTATTAATATTATGTAATGCATCACTTTAACTTACTGGTTCCCAGAAAATGCATTTAAATTCAGTGTATGTGGTTATTTTGCTGAATCTAAACTGAATTCAAAGTTCTATGTGTATCAACGCTTTCTGAACTAATGAGAAGCAAGACTTCATTAATTTTAGTTCTTTCATTTTTTTATTCTCCCTGTAGATATGCGCCTGTCTGCATCATCTAGCCACTGGTTCACAGAATATGATTCTAACCTATTTTTGTCAGGATTTGAACTTTCAACTCTTCCACAGAATCGGGTGGCTTGTGTAATGATCGCTGCTTGTACCATTGTTCTAAATTGAAATGTGTTGGTATTATTAGTATTATTATTATTATTGCTATTTGTGTTATTATTCTTAGTACTTTCTTGAGTTAATGATACTCGTGAACTTGGCACTGGAATTCGACTATGTCTAAGTGTTGTTGGTCTTAAATTATAAGAGTGATTTCTAATAGTATTCAACAATTCGTGAAACGAATCCTGCATATTACAACAGTATTCTAAAACTCATAAAAAATTTATACACAAATACACAACAGTATTTAAAACATACATAATCAAAAGAAATGTTATATTATTAAAGATTCTTATCTATCAAAATCAAAAAAAATATATAACAAGATAAAAAAATTTTTAGAGAGAATTATAAAAGTTTTATACCTTCTAAGAGAGAGAGCAATAAAAAATGTTCATACACTCTTACAAAGAGAGAATAAAATAATTTTCTAATCACGACTTATTTATTTCTGTTGTGGTTTGGTTTTAACTGTTGTATTGTTACCACTGTTTCTCTTGAACTTTTTCACTTTTCCTTTTCGCAACCAAGACTGTAGTTCGCTGTAGACACGCAGAACATGACTTCTAGTTTGTAAATCTTTGACTAAAACTGCCCTTTTCTTGTTTTGTCGACCATCAGGGATTCGTCTTCTTCTTAGATTTCACCAGTAATGTTGATTTTTAACAGGAATTTTTTGTCGTACGTGTGAAATGCACTCATTCATTTTAACAGATTGTGTATAGAAATCTGTTTGGGTGTGTGTTGATAGCCACCAACACACAGGCGTTGTTGTTTTATCTTTGGGGAATAATATTTCTTAGTTGTGGGTTTTCTAAGCGGTAATGTTTATAATTCTTACTTCACTTTGTTCTGTTTCGGCCGTTGACATTTGTAGCGGGAATACTTTCGTCTATGTTATGATTCACTTCGCCATCTGTTATTAAATTCTTGTTCTGCTTGTCGATTCATATTGCTGACATTATGGAGTCCTTGTAAGTGTACTTGTTCGTTCTTCACACTTCACTTCCTCGGATCCTATTTCGCTGTGACCAAATATAATGGAAGTCTCTTCTTTTTTTTTTGTTTCATTCGTTTCTGGCTGTGTTTGGTGTTAGTTGTTTGAGTCCCAGGAGGCTTAGGAAGACACAGTGCAGCTTTCTTACTTCATTAACACACTAGTAAAATAGCACTGTTTATATACAAGTTAAATATATATACAAGTTGAGTAGTATGACTAAGAATCGAAGTATGAGCCTTTCTTAAATGTTCTTAACCCACAACTGGTGAGGCTCTCGACCTCATTCCACTAAGGCTCTTGGATTAATTGAATTGATTCCCTCCTTCTTGGCTTGGATTAATGACATCATTGAAGTCTTCAGGTTCCGGCGAAAGTTGAAAGGTCAACTCACAGGTGAGACGGGTAGGCATTCTTTAATGATTGCGCTTAGATTACTCTCGCGCCAATGTTTCGTCTAAGTAATCACGAAACTTACTTATCGTTATTCTCTCTCTCTCTCTCTCTCTCTCTCTCTCTCTCTCTCTCTCTCTCTCTCTCTCTCTCTCTCTCTCATTTGTCTATTAATGGTTCTCTCTCATTTCTTTTTCTCTCATTTATGTTTACGCTATTCCTAACTAATATTCTCCTAGCTATCATTAAATAATTATATATATATATATATATATATATATATATATATATATATATATATATATATATATATATATATATATATATATATATATATCCAGAGCCAGTAGGAAATAATGAAAGGCAGCAGTACCCTGATGAGGTGTATCAAAAATACACAAGAGCGCTAGGTACTGCTGCCTTTCATTATTTCCTACTGGCTCCGGATATACAATCTTCACGTGTTACTTGTGATCGTATAACACACACACACACACACACACACACACACACACACACACACACACACACACATATATATATATATATATATATATATATATATATATATATATATATATATAACTAAATTAATTGTTTAAGGAAATATGAAGATACGAGACAGTATGATATTGCTCTTAGTAGTTACCTCTAGATAATTAAAGACAACCATTATTGATAAGTATTAACTATGATACAAAGGTTTTGTTGGTAGAGGCTTCTTCAACCCACAGGTATGTAAAAATGAAGCAGTGATCACTTGCTGTTGGATCTAGTTTCTTGCTTAATAAGGTACGGAACAGTGTAACATCCGATTTTGAAGAGAAGCAGCCAAACAAATTTATAAAAAGGCTTCAGGATAAACTATATCCTATTGCAAATGCACGTTGATAGAAATTATTTATAACTGTCGATTCTGAAATACGTTTAATTTCAAGGGCCACGACCGACGATAAGCCACATCAATAAAATAGAAAGATGGCAGTATTGTTTACACTCACTGCCCACAAACAGAGAACTTGAAGGCAATTTCCTGACTGAGAGAAGACTTGGATGATTAGGGAACTCGTTTTTCCCCAGAAGTGAACTGTGATTAGGCACCCTGGCTTTTGGTCGATTCCTGTGCAGCTGACTCTGGAAAAAGAGAAAGAACGAATAAAAGCCAACGTGAATGATCTTTCTGTCAAAATATTATAATTCAATCATAAAAAAAATGGTAAGACCTCAACGATAACCTTCATATTTGGCGAAGAAATTCATGCGATACTTTCGTTGCATAGATAACCACTTCCTCGACCATTTCCTCATCCGAATGTAATGGATTGGTAAAACGAGGAAAACGATTTTTTAACAAAGAGATTTAGAAACAGAGCAAAGCCGATACGAATTAATTTTTAAATATATGTTTTCCTTGAAGTTTTTCGTAACCAACGAATATAAAGCAAACTTAAGGAAAATTATATTGAATCAATACTTATGCTTCACGACTGTGTTCTCTAGGCTGAAAAACTCATATGATGAAAACTAAAAGAAGTTAAGAGGACCATCCCCTTAATTTGTCCAACGTACTCCGAGCATAAGGTCACTGCAACTACCGAATGAAGTCAATAACAGAAATCGGTTAATAAAGCACGAGTCGATTTTTCTGAAAACCTCCAAAACATTCAAGGGTAAATTAGGTTGGTGTATAAATAATTTAATCATATCATACATGAAGAAGGAATTTTGAGTAACAATGCTTGTTGAATTAACAACACTTATAAAATGCCCAGACAACTCAAACCAGAAACTTTTTGGTTTTGCAAAGTACACGTAAAGGCCTCCAAATGTTTAAGCAAGGAGTAAAGCCATTCGTGCTTTGTACTGGCGTCTCCTGAATTCAGGTGCATCGGTCTTATTTTCTATTCCTTCATGTGTAATTATTTATCACCTTTTCCTATAACTTGTCTCTCTCTGCAAGTTTATTTCCCTTTGAAGCCCTTTCGGGTTGATATAGTCTGTTAACTGTCCATAAGGGTTTTCAGCTGAAGATTTAAAAAAAGAAAGACTGGTAACGCTTATTAGTATCACAGGAGAGACGCATCTAATGTTAGGACCGTTTGAAAATATTATCTAGGAACACAAAGGCCCCAGGCACTGTCGATATTACAAGAGAAGAAATCAGTCACTAACAAGGACATTTGATGTTTCTAATGATATTGCTACATAAAGGGTGGTAGCTTGTTCAAGGAATCACAGAGATAGAATAAACTGCAAGAATTAGGAAGCAAAAATTTTCTTATTTTGTCTTGGAAAATGCTGAAAAATTATTTTCTTTAAGTAGCGAGGGAAAAAAAAGATATGCCATATCTGGCAAGAACAGTCATACTCAAGACGGAGATTATTTAACATGATGAAACAATAAAATAAAAAGAATGTGGCGGATGGGAATGCAAAAAACTTTTTTAAATTGATTGCGGAAATAAATATACTGTAGAGTGTATAGGAGCTGAATAAAGAACTATTCAAGGCTTTTATGAGAGGAAATGTCTGGGTTGTCTCTATCCCAATGGTGTTTTAATATCTTTAGGTAAAGTCTTTGTAATGACTGTAAAAGTTATTGGTTTTTTTCGACCATGATATCCTTTTGCACAAGATCATTGTCTTTTAAATGTCCATATTATTTGCAAAACAGAATCAGCCCAAAGCTCGATATATGACCTAACTAATGTACGTTATAATTCAACTTTACGTTTGCCACTTCCAATAATTCTCTTCAACAAGTGAAAAGGTGGAATAAGTTCTTAAAGACGAGGTCATTTGTAATGGGTCCGTGTGCAATAGAGCTCCACAGTTTTTATAACTATCAAGATAATTCTTGGAAAATATACGTAAATCCAGAAACGCTTTTCCCAGAGCGAAAATATTACCATGAGAAAATAGAATTTTTATAAAAGGCAAAGATATATCCCGTCTTATTCCTGAGTGAAATTCAACAAAAAATAACCAATTTGCGAATAATTGTTGTGGAAGAATATTCGTTCGAAATAATCCTTTCGGCTCCACCTTATTTATTTGAAGGAAATTGCATACCAGGAATAGTATGTGCCCTGAAAAAATAAAATGAAAAACTCACTACTTGTATTTCATTTCAGTAGCCTTTTGATGTTTGGAATAAAACGATTCTACAAAAGGACTACTCAGAGGAATTTGACAAGTAATGGCAGTGATTTATCTCACATTAATTTTGTAAATCTTTAAATTAAAGTATATATATATATATATATATATATATATATATATATATATATATATATATATATATATATATATATATATATATATATATATATATATATATATATATATATAAATATATATATATATATATATATATATATATATATATATATATATATATATATATATATATATATATATATATATATAAATGAAAATAAGAAGGCCCATAAAACACTATTTAAACGTTGAAACCATATATTTCGGGCACTTGTTTCTGTGCCCCTGTTCACTGGTAGAATATGGACAGGTGGAAAGTTACAATGGTATATATACAAAAACATGAAGGTGTGGCCTTAGGCCTCCGATGTTAAGGAGGTGGCGTTTCTTAAGAAGGAGGAGATTGACCAAATTCCCTAGTGGTTTTTGGCCTCATTAGCTCCCGTTTGGCGATGGATCTGGCGGTCGCGTTTCTTGGGTCATCTTCTTCAAAAGGGGTGCGAGGATTAAGGTGTCAATGGCGTCCGATTTCCAATGTCCTCCTGACAGGTTCATATTGTTGGTTTGATTGATGATAGCAGATTCCAGCATCTTTCTTTTGTACGGACAGCTACTCTTGAAAACCAACTCCGCCCCACTCCAGTTAATGACATGCCCTGTATTTCTAATATGTAGGAAAATTCCCGAACTTTCCGAAGCGTAACGTACTGATCTTTTGTGCTCTGTTATTCTTTGCGAGAGCGATCTACCTGTCTCGCCTACATAAATGTCATGACAATTACTACACGGTATCTTGTAAACTCCGGCTTCTTCCCTTTTGTTATTTAAGTATACGTTAACGAGCGAAGATACCGTGTAGTAATTGTCATGACATTTATGTAGGCGAGACAGGTAGATCGCTCTCGCAAAGAATAACAGAGCACAAAAGATCAGTACGTTACGCTTCGGAAAGTTCGGGAATTTTCCTACATATTAGAAATACAGGGCATGTCATTAACTGGAGTGGGGCGGAGTTGGTTTTCAAGAGTAGCTGTCCGTACAAAAGAAAGATGCTGGAATCTGCTATCATCAATCAAACCAACAATATGAACCTGTCAGGAGGACATTGGAAATCGGACGCCATTGACACCTTAATCCTCGCACCCCTTTTGAAGAAGATGACCCAAGAAACGCGACCGCCAGATCCATCGCCAAACGGGAGCTAATGAGGCCAAAAACCACTAGGGAATTTGGTCAATCTCCTCCTTCTTAAGAAAAGCCACCTCCTTAACATCGGAGGCCTAAGGCCACACCTTCATGTTTTTGTATATATACCATTGTAACTTTCCACCTGTCCATATTCTACCAGTGAACAGGGGCACAGAAACAAGTGCCCGAAATATATGGTTTCAACGTTTAAATAGTGTTTTATGGGCCTTCTTATTTTCATATTACACTGTAGTATTACAGGAAAAGACATTCATATATATAAATATATATATAAATATATATATATAAAATATATATATATATATATATATATATATATATATATATATATATATATATATATATATATATATATATATATATATATATATATATATATATATATATATATATATATGTATATATTTATATATATATTTATATATATATATATATATATATATATATATATATATGTATATATTTATATATATATATATATATATATATATATATATATATATATATATATATATATATATATATATATATATATATAGATAGATAGATAGATAGATAGATAGATAGATGGATATATTTGTGTGCGTGTAAAAACTTTAGGTAAAGTCTTTGTAATGACTGTATAAGTTATGGGGTTTTTCGACCATAATATCCTTTTGCACAAGATTACTGCCTTTTAAATGTCCATATTATTTGTAAAGCAGAATCAGCCCAAAGCTCGATATATGACCTAACTAATGTACGTTATAATTCATCTTTACGTTTGCCACTTCCAACAATTCTCTTCAACAAGTGAAAAGGTGGAATAAGTCCTTAAAGACGAGGTCATTTGTAATGGGTCCGTGTGCAACAGAGCTCCACAGTTCTTATAATTATCAAGATAATTCTTTGAAAGTATACGTAAATCCAGAAACGCTTTTCCCAGAGCGAAATTATTACCATGAGAAAATTGAATTTTTATAAAAGGCAAAGATATACCCCGTCCTATTCCTGAGTGGAATTCAACAAAACATAACCAATATGCGAATAATTGTTGTGGAAGAATATTCGTTCGAAATAATCCTTTCGGCTCCACCTTATTTATTTGAAGGAAATTGCATACCAGGAATAGTATGTGCCCTGAAAGAAATAAAATGAAGAACTCACTTCTTGTATTTCATTTCAGTAGCCTTTTGATGTTTGGAATAAAACGATTCTACAAAAGGACTTCTCAAAGGAATTTGACAAATAATGGAAGTGATTTATCTCACATTAATTTTGTAAATCTTTAAATTAATGTATATATATATATATATATATATATATATATATATATATATATATATATATATATATATATAGATAGATAGATAGATAGATAGATAGATAGATAGATAGATAGATAGATAGATAGATAGATAGATAGATGGATATATTTGTGCGTGTGTAAAACCGAATGAAAAATTTACCAAAGGAACCATTAAGTAATCCTTCAATAGAAAACATTCGCAAAATTACCTTTCTTCGTTTAGGTTGAAGCTGGCCATATGCCAGTAGGTCCCCTGAATTACGCGGCTCGTAAGTGCGTTAAAGTGAGAAAGATTGGGTGGCGTGGTGTTTGCCTGCGGACTCTGTACAACCCAGCAGAGATGCCAAAAATGAGCTATTCGTACATTTTTACCGAAGACTCACCGCGCTATGCCATTCGCCTTGCACCTGTGCAGATCCTTGCTTTCTTTGGATAGTTGAGGCCTTCCTTTCTAATAACTCTTACACTAAATATCTGTCTTTTTTATGAATTCACTTCCTTCTTTCGTAACACATCCAAAACCAAACTACACACTTTATTCTCTCCAGAGGACCAAAACAATCATCTCATTATACTAGATCCTTCCTTTCACCATACTGTAACCTGTTTACCTCTATCTCTATGTAGATCCAAATTCTTTGTCCATTTTGCGTAATATAATAATAATATGAAGGGAATAGGCCCTCTTTTAATAAGGTTTTAATAAAAAGGATGGCTGTATTATGCGAATTTATCTTATAGAGTATCTTTTCTATTTTCCTTATAATTCGCTTTTCGGGCTCAGCGATGTTGGTCAGCAACTGGCCGATATTCATATTTGAAAAAGGATAGTGTGTGGAGTACGGGAAGTCTTTTACTGAAGTATCCAATCAGAAATCCGTCGAGTCCTTCGTCGTCTGGATTCAGGTTCTACTTCAGGTACCGTCGAAAATGTCCACGGATTTCTGATAGGATATTTCAATAAAAGACTTTCCGCATTCCACACACTATCTTTTTTTCCAATATGAATATCGGCCAGTTGCTGACCAACATCGCTGAGCCCGAAAAGCGAATTATAAGAAAAATAGAAAAGATACGCTATAAGATAAATTCGCATAATGCAGCCATCTTTTTTAATGATAATAATAATAATAATAATAATAATAATAATAATAATAATAATAATAATAATAATAATAATAATAATTATTATTATTATTATTATTATTATTATTATTATTATTATTATTATTATTATTATTATTGGTGAAGAAATATGTATACAAACGAGAACTTTAGTGAACTAAAACACTAAAGCAGTCATGGAAGTAAAAAGTTTAGAAAAATAAATAACAATTTAAAACGTTTTGTTGACAGAAGATACCCGGTCGTAATTTGATTGGTTTTCTTCTGTCAACAAAACGTTTTAAATCGTTATTTATTTTTTAAAAACTTTTTACTTCCATGACTGCTTTAGCGTTTTAGTCAGATTGAGAAGGAGAATCACGCAGGTTCTCTAAAGCTCTTGGTAGTAAATATATTTCTAATATTATTATTATTATTATTATTATTATTATTATTATTATTATTATTATTATTATTATTATTAACACTGGTTGGCAAAGTTAACTTGGAAACAGACTAACTACCCTAGTAAATAAAAAAGAATTACTAAAGCAAAGAATAACCATTATTTTGTGGAATATGGTAGACGATAACTAACCGCTGAAATCAGTAAATTTAAAAAATAAATCACCACTTGTTTAAGAGTACATCTGATCCCCAAGGGAAACTTACAGAGAAAACGAATTGCACTTCTGTTTTGATTCCGTTTGAAAGTGTAAAAGGCGGAAGTTCCTTTGCTTTTCCAATTAGTGCGAGAATCCCCGAGTGGAAGGTCACGGGGATCACGTGGTTGCAGAATTCTTTTGTCTATTTATTCATTGTGGCCTTCACTCCACCTCTGATTTTGCATATTTTAGATTTCTCGAGGTCGATTTCTATTTCATTTGATCTTTTCCATCAAGGTCGCAATGAATGTGAAGCGGTTTCCATGAATTCATGAGATAGAAATTCGGTTCTTTACTCGGGCAGTGAGACAACTGAATATTTTCGCTCAGTTTGCGTTTTAGAAAATTAATGAACTGAATTATCATGATTATTGTTTAATTACATATTTACTTTATTCGCCCAAAATTTTCATGCATCGATATGGTTAATTTTACTATTTTTGAGAAAGAAACCTTCTCAATATTTTGAAGTTCTTTGAAGATATTGGCGTCGATTAAAATCGCCTTCAACATAGATTTATGATTAATATCCTTGGTGGGGGATTAGGCAAAGAATCTTCTTGCAGTAAGGTTTTTAATGGGAAGGTTCTTTGCCAAAATAACAGTAAAATAAAGATCATTCATTATATCATGTTGCCTGAGAGAGATCATATATGCAGATGTGTATCTACATATCTGGCAGTGATGAAGTTATTATACATAATTCGAAATAGAAGTAATGCTGATTACTGTCATCAGGAAAACTCACGAGATGAGTATTTATCGTGTAGGTATTGAGTGTATTTTTGCCGGTGGGTATAACGTTTATTTTTGCTTCTCGTCGACATTACTGTGCGTGCTTGTCAGAAGAAGCTCCGATGAAAACGTCGTCAAGTTCCCCATATTTCCTCAGACTCGTCAGTCAGTATCAAGCGATGATGTTTGCACCACGTAAGTCAACTTCCTACAAGTTTCGTAAATTTCCTGGACATTCGCTTTTGGAAACATCGGTGTCCTCTTAGTACGCGGGAAAGATTTTCGCTTGCCAAGCTACAGTTTGAAGATAGCGTTATAGGCAATATTGTCGACGAGATCATTATAAGTTACGTTCAATATAAGTGCGATAATAAGATAAGCATAGTCCTGTAATTAGAAAAATTCGTACATGAAAAGACTAGAAATCAATTGAGTTTACAAGGAATCAAGGAAACATGTTATAATCTATTACTTTTTTTATGTAACCCAGCTTTTGGATAATGGTGAAGGTAACTGTGGGGTTGACGTGATAAAATAAAAGGTATTCAATCTTATTTTTTTACCTGGACGGAGACATTAATCTCCCATTTGGATGTAGATCGCACATTAGGCCTAAAATACTACTACATGCTGCGTTGAAACTCTGCCTTTGTACCTCTGTCTCCCGGTCTCTCTTTAATATAACTTCCTGGATTCCACCTTCCTGGATTCCGATATAACTGGAAGAGTCGACACCTCGAGCATCAGTGGAAAAAAAAAAAATTTCTTGACACTCAGAAGTAAAACTCTCGAGGGAGTCATCAATGCCATTCTCTTCCTCGTGTCTCAGGCTAATACGATTACCATCGCGTGACCGTTACGTGCTGGCGTGCTTCCAAATGACATTATGGTGATGCGTCGGGCAAATGAAACGGGAATCGTAGACAAATGAGAAGAAGAACTCGGAGAGAAAGTTCGTAATTTCTGGTGGTTGTTGTTTACTAGCCAATCTATTAGCTGTAAGCATGCTTCCCCCCCCCCCTCTCTCTCTCTCTCTCTCTCTCTCTCTCTCTCTCTCTCTCTCTCTCTCTCTCTCTCTCTCTCTCTCTCTCAGTTCTGAGACATTAATCACTTTATTTATTAAACATATGATAGATTATCGTCAGATATACTTAATATCTAATAATAACAGAAATGATTAAAAGATCAATAGTTTATATATATATATATATATATATATATATATATATTATATATATATATATATATATATATATATATATATATATATATATATATATATATATATATATATATATATATATATATACATATATATTATCAAGAGTATCCTCTCAATGCCATCTCACCATTCAATAAGTCAAATGAAATAAGGAATATGCAGCTAATTCATTTATTTTAGTATGAGTCACTGTTGGCACAATTTGCCTCTATAAAACCTCTTTCTCACCACTGCCTTTGGGGCAAAACCACTTTAATCTCTTCCCTTCTTCAAGTGTTGCCGAAAATCTTTAAATTCCAGGTGCTGACCGGGTCGGAGTAAATCGTCACCCGAGGCAGAGCATTGAGTATGTGCCCAGCACCATCTTGGAACTTCAGCCATGCTTGCCCGCATTGCCATGCAGTCATGCGATACCATTGACACCTAGGATGAGTGAAAACGTAATCCAAGGAAGTTATAAAAAGTCTTGAAAGGACAGGCTCGACCCCTAGATTTGCTTGGAAGCTGCTCTAGGACTGATGTCCTGTCTTTTGCTCCATTAACCTGCCTATTACTAACATGTAGCTGGCAGGAACCAGAGTATCTTTTTGCTGTGAAATTATTCGCTTGCCCTCCCTCTCGCTGGCTCCCATAAGAAGAGGAACTTCATCCCGTGATTAAGGTAAATTACCGGATTTAAGGATTTTCGTCAGTCACGTCCCTATTCGTCTCCAACTATATCTCCTGTTCTTTTCACAGTGCGGTATACCTGTAGTGAGACCTGTGTTGCTTTTTATATTTGTGCTGTTTAATTTGCAATGCATTGACGTGGAGTGTTACGTAATCGTAAAAATTTGAGTTACCGGAATCGAGTTCAGTCTAGGCCCCTTCTGGGTAATTCCTCCAATCCTTCATTACAGTGCTATTTCGGTTAAGTAACCATAAGTGTTTCGATTACAGATTAGGAGTTAGTCAGCTGTGGATCTGTGCATCATCTTGTGTGCATAGTGGCCCCACTACATCATTTGCAACGCCCTTTGAAGCAGCCATCCCATTGTGTTTCCTCAAGCACAATGTATCACGGACCGTGTTTGCCTGTCCCCAAAATTAAGCTACCATTCTTCTGATATGTGTTTCCTTTTGTAAATATAATTCACTAAGTTAAAACCCCACAGTTTACCTAATCACTCCCCTCTTAAAGTAGGCCGTCAGCCATATTTTGATGTGCATGTTTTTTTAGCTGACCTCAAGGCCAGGGTCCAGATTTTTTGTGTTACCTAAGGTTAGTTGCATAATATTCCTAGTACATCTCATTGATCTAACAAGACCCCCAGCTAAAAAGCATATAAACATATATATATATATATATATATATATATATATATATATATATATATATATATATATATATATATCTTGATACGAGGATGGTCGAAATCATTGTTTATCGTTGTTTCACGTAACCAAGCAGTTTTCTTTCGTATGTCTATCATTATAAGCCAATGCCTGAGATCTTCTAAAAGGAGCGCTTAAATAATGTATACATTAAGATTTCTTCATAAAATATTTCACTGAGATTTTAACAATATTGTTGCTGTACACTTACTTATTATAAGTCAGAGACAGAGAAACTAACAAACAGACAGGCAGAGACAGGGAGAAAGGGAGAATGGATATTAGTTACATATTTACATTGATGTGTGCAGAGTAAGCAAGCCATAAAAGAGCTTAAATGTGCAAAGTAAGCCAGACAGAAAGATCTTAAGCGTGCAAAGTAAGCAAGCCATAAAAGAGCTTAAGTGCACAAAATAAGCAAGCCATAAAAGAGCTTAAGTGTGCAAAGTAAGCAAGCCATAAAAGAGCTTAAGTGTAAAAAATAACCAAGCCATAAAAGAGCTTGAGTGGGCAAAGCAAGCAAGCCATAAAATAGCTTAAGTGGGCAAAGTCAGCAAGCCATAAAATAGTATAAGTGTGCAAAGTAAGCAAGCCACAAAAGAGTTTACGTGGGCAAAGTAAGCAAGCCATAATGGAACTTAAGTTGCCAAAGTAAGCAAGCCATAAAATAGCTTAAGTGGGCAAAGTAAGCAAGCCATAAAATAGATAAAGTGGGCAAAGTAAGCAAGCCATAAAAGAGCTTAAGTGGGCAAAGTAAGCAAGCCATAACGGAACTTAATTGGGCAAAGTAAGCAATCCATAATATAGCATAAGTGGGCAAGGTAAGCAACCATAAAAGAGCTTAAGTGGGCAAAGTAAGCAACTATAAAAGAGCTTAAGTGTGCAAAGTAAGCAAGCCATAGAAGAGCTTAAATGTGCAAAGTAAGCAAGCCATAAAAGAGCTTAAGTGTGCAAAGTAAGTAAGGCATAAATGAGCATAATTGTGCAAAGGGCAAAGTAAGCAAGCCATAAAAGAGCTTAAGTGGGCAAAGTACGCAAGCCAAAAAGACCTTAAGTGTGCTAAGTAAGCAAGCCATAAAATAGCTTAAGTGTGTAAAGTAATCAAGCCATAAAATAGCTTAAGTGTGCAAAGTAAACAAGCCATAAAAGAGTTTAAGTGGCCAAAGTAAGCAAGCCATAAAAGAGCTTGAGTTTGTAAGATAAGCAAGACATAAAAGAGCTTAAGTGGGCAAAGTAAGCAAGCTGTAAAAGAGCTTAAGTGGGCAAAAAGCAAGCCTTAAAGGGGTTAAGTGGGCAAAGTCAGCAAGCCATAAAAGAGCTTAAGTGGGCAAAGTAAGCAAACCATAATAAAGCTTCACTGGGCAAGGTAAGCTAGCCATAAGGAGTTTAAGTGTACAAAGTAAGAAAGCCATAATATAGCTTAATTAGCAAAGTAAATAAGCCATAAAATAGCTTAAGTTGGCAAAGTAAGAAAGCCATAAAATAGCTTAAGTGGATAAAGTAAGCAAGCCATAAAATAGCTTAAGTGGGCAAAGTAAGCAAACCATAAAATAGCTAAAGTGTGGAAAGTTAGCAAGCCATAAAAGAGCTCAAGTGGCAAAGTAAGCAAGCCATAAAATAACTTAAGTGGGCAAAGCAAGCAAGCCATAAAATAGCTTAAGTGGGCAAAGGAAGCAAGCCATTAAAGAGCAAAAGTGGGAAAGTAGCGAGCCATAAAAGAGCCTAAGTGTGCAAAGTAAGCAAGACATAAAAAAGCCTAAGTGTGAAAAGTAAGCAATCCATAAAATAGCTTACATGGGCAAAGTAAGCAAGCTATAAAAGAAGTTTAGTGTGCAAAGTAAGCAAGACATAAAAGAGCTTCAGCGAAAACTTTAATAGTCCTCAAGTTGACAACAGACAATAAAATTTCAAGAACCGTTAGCGGCAAGTTTAGGCAGAGTTTAGGAAGTTATTGCTAGCTCGGCTCATACACATATGCAAGCAAGTTTCATAAGAGCCTTTTAAAATAACGAGTGCCGAGAGAGAGAGAGAGAGAGAGAGAGAGAGAGAGAGAGAGAGAGAGAGAGAGAGAGAGAGAGAGAGTATCTGATTCCAAACAGTTATTTTTCCATCATATGTATATTAATCTCCCTTTCAAGGAATTTTAGAAATTAATAGGCGATCTAGCATGAAAGCAAAATTACCTTAAGTAGTTAGTTAGTAAAAATGTTTTTCATATCTTTTAGTTAGGGATATCTTCTGTAGCCTTTTCCTTATATTTTTATGGTGAAACTAGAATATTGTTTAAATCATGCAGGCCCTATATGTAATCTGACACTAAAAGTATCATTCCCAGGTACAACTCTTACTATTCTAATTGGCTTTTGCGGTTTTCAAATTAATGACTGAATATTTTTTCACTGTGGTTTTCATTCTCTTTATTCTGTATCATACTATTTCTCCCGGCTTCGATCGTAACACTGAAATTTATTACCAATACATATACAAAAATTAGCAGCCCCTTGTGAAAATTATATCCCTTTTCATGAAAAAATTAGTTTCTTCTCATTCATGGTTTTCTGTAGCATTTAACAACCTTCGGTGATTCTCACTCTTCATTGCCACAGAAATAACAAATCTCTCATCTAGAAAAGAAAACCCAAAAGTTATCTGGGGTTATTTCCTAGTCTTCAAATTTTTATGCACGATTTTTAGATTGCTCGAGAAACTCGGTGTTGGAAATTATATAAAAAAAATTTTCCCTCCCAGAAAGAATATGAAAATCCTTTGAAGATATTTTTTTCCTATAAAGTTAAGTTATTTATCATTCTCAATGAAAGAACTATATTTCCCGTAAGAAAGCCCATTTTGAATAAAACACTGGCCACTATACCAATTAATTTGTTAGCTGAAGGCTGTTCTCTGTATATGTGGAGACTATTCAGGTTTATAGTAAAGTTTAAGTAACGCTTATACAAGAAGAAAAAAAGAATTATTCTTCTTACTGATCTGATAATAAATAATCTGAATTTCTCTATATGCAGTTATTATCTTATTTTTTGTGACTTCCTTCTGCGCATTATTTCATTATTGGCTATGGAATGAAATATACTCACTAAAAAAAAAAATTCCCCATGAAGTGTCCTATACACTACAGTGTTTTATTTAAAAATTAGTTTTGAATGGTAGTATTTAATTTTATCTGGGAGGTGTCTTGAAGATACTTTGGATTCACTATTCATTATATATTTCTCTATTTTCTACTA
>JANJGK010000017.1:5251516-5283985 GCA_039081455.1 Macrobrachium rosenbergii | reverse complement strand
GTCAAGCAGATGTCTTCAACAGGTAAAGGAATGCCTTACCAGGTATCAGAGAAGTCCCTCTGGCAAGGACTGCACCAGAGACGCGGATGAATAATTAACCCTTTGATTACGGCCGAGATGAGACCTCACACTTACCACAATCCGGAGGGTTTTCAGACGGTAGTCACCCGTAGCATGCTACCAGACGCACGAAATCGTAAACAATCATTGTAATAGCGTTTGTATTTGTTGTTTTGCTGCAAATTAACCTGTTTTATTTATATGATAATATTGTGATAGTAGCGATCCGTGATATAGATATTATGCAATTAATGTAACAACACAAATAAATAAACATAGGATAAGTACTATATATCGGGGTTTAGTGTTGCCAGAGGTATAAGCACTGCACTGATTGAGGATGACAGTCTTCTTTTTTTTTTTGTCATTTTCTCTAATTCTGTTTGAATCCGTAAAGGACAGCTACATCACAGTTGTGTATTATAGTTAAAAATTATTTGTATATTCGTCAGAAAACTAATCATAAAGAATGTTCATCATTTTTATGGTTCCGCTTACTATTCCACTAGCTGGGCAAAAAAAAAAAAAAAATGAGAGAGAGAGAGAGAGAGAGAGAGAGAGAGAGAGAGAGAGAGAGAGAGAGAGAGAGAGAGAGAGAGAGAGACAGAGAGGCGTGACAGAATAAAAATTTTTACCTATGATTTATTCCTTCTAATTGTACATCAATAACATTGGAGAGTAAGTAGACACAATCACAATATTGGTTGCAATATTAACCACATTTCTGGGTAATATTTTTATCAATGATCAAGCACCCAGCTGACAAGGGATACGCAATCTAGAAATTCAGATGAATTCTGCAGTGTTTGAAAAATGGTTTAAAACCCAGCTTCTTCCCAATATAGGGCCATCTGCCATCATAGTGTTGGATGACGCTTCTTATCATTCAGTTCGAATTAATAAACCTCCGACAATGTCTGCCAAAAAGGATGAAGTTAAAGACTGGCTAATAAAAAATTAGTAAAGTTGCAAAGACATTCATGTAAAGAAAATGATTACGTGATTGACAGACTGGCAAGAGATCATGGACATAGTGGTTAGGCTGCCTACATATCACTGCCAGTATAATGCAACAGAACTGATATGGGCGCAGGTGAAATCATACGTGGCAAAGAAGAATCATTTTAAAAAATCAGACCTGCTTCCTTTGGTCAAAGAAGCAATTGAATCCATATCTTCTGACAACTGGGCTAATGATGTGAGACATGCCGAAGATATAAAAAGAGATGACGCTTCAAGAGATGTTTGCATTGATAAATATATAGATTCTTTTGTTATCGATGTAGCATCCTCTGACGAGGATTCTTCATAAGTAATGTCTCCTTATACTTCGATTGTAAATAAATTTATTGCTTTCCCTTGTTGTGTGATATCCTGTTGAACACTGAAATTGAAATAAATTGAAATATAGATCTGTTTTTTCGACAGAAAGTGGCAGAAATATCTTTAAAAATCTACATATAACAGAAATGCCACAGCAGTGATGAGTATCATATGACAGTGCTTTAAAAGCACAGGTAAATCTAATACTGTATAAATGTGTAATATATATATATATATATATATATATATATATATATATATATATATATATATATATATATATATATATATATATATATATATAATTGTGATATAGTTTTGAGCTTTTGAATTGCTTTCTTTCGTGCATGCCGTAATCCGTCTTTACCTCCTTGCTGTATCAAGGTTGAATTTTCACTGTACAGCTATAAAATAGCTCATAATAAACATTCTTTAAATATTGTTACACCCTATATATATATATATATATATATATATATATATATATATATATATATATATATATATATATATATATGGGTGTAACAATATTTAAAGAATATTTATTATGAGCTATTTTATAGCTGCACAGTGAAAATTCAACCTTGATACAGCAAGGAGGTAAAGACGGATCAGGGCATACACGAAAGAAAACAATTCAAAAGCTCAAAACTATATCACAATTATATGACTTCGATAACAGCAAAGGAACAGTAATAAAAAACTATAGTAGATGACGTAACTCAAGAACATTGCTCAGTACAGCATCCAAATAAACAAAACTGAAAATGAAAGCACATCTAGGTTTCCAAATTTCTTGCATCTATCATTTTCATATATTGAATTTTTTTTTTTTTTATCTAAAATTTAAGTGGGACAACAAAACTTCATTCAGAACTTTCTATTATAGTACACGTGCTTGATAACAGGCGCAAACAATGAGAGCTTGAAGTCAGAAGGTTAATGGTCAGTTTAAGAGGGGCAAAGTCTCTTCCTAAAACGGTCGTACTATAGTAACCCCCCCCCCCCCCGCCTTTCTTGTTTACTTGCTAACCTTGTTTACTCTTATTCAGTTTTCATCCTCTGGACTTTACTACTGAAGGTAATCTATTTCTTGTTTTGTCATTGTCATTTTTCAATCTTTAAAGCATTTTAATTTTGTAAGCTCTGTTGTCAGTTTTAATTAGTGTTTTTGTATCTTTTTAGCCAGAAAAGATGGGATATGGGTGATCCCGAAGCGCACCTATTAATAAATATATCAATGATGAGCTGACTGTTCTTCCTATCCGTACTCCCTACTATATATAGCATATATGTATATATGTATATATATATGTATATATATATATATATATATATATATATATATATATATATATATATATATATATGTATTTATATGTATATATATGTATATATATATATATATATATATATATATATATATATATATATATATATATATATATATATATATATATATATATATATATATATATATATATATAACTTTATCACATACACAATTGTTCTGTGCATTAGTAGAATTACTAAAAGGACCTCATTCAAACTGGATGGTATTTAATGGAGTTTTTATTCAAAAAGTTACAAGCTTTCTTGGACAAACAGTCCACATTATCAAGTATCCGTACAATGAGCAAACGCATAGTCCGGCTGTATTTATATCTGTGTGCTGGGTACTTTTAATCCTATAATCGCCTAGCTCTTCCTGTGTGACCTCCACCCTCTCTTGACCTTGGTCTTTCTCTGATCCCTGGTTCCAGATGTCCGTTTTCCGTGCGTTCTCTTGCGTTTTTTCTTCGTTTTCTAACGAAGAAAACGAAGAAAAAACGCAAGAGAACGCACGGAAAACGGACATCTGGAACCAGGGATCAGAGAAAGACCAAGGTCAAGAGAGGGTGGAGGTCACACAGGAAGAGCTAGGCGATTATAGGATTAAAAGTACCCAGCACACAGATATAAATACAGCCGGACTATGCGTTTGCTCATTGTACGGATACTTGATAATGTGGACTGTTTGTCCAAGAAAGCTTGTAACTTTTTGAATAAAAACTCCATTAAATACCATCCAGTTTGAATATATATATATATATATATATATATATATATATATATATATATATATATATATATATATATATATATATATATATATATATCTTTCTATCTATGCATCTATCTCTGTGTCTAACTATCTGTTAATACACACACTAACACACACATATATGTATACATACGTATATATTAACTTTATCACATACACAATTGTTCTGTGCATTAACTAAATTACTAAAAGGACCTCATTCAAACTGGATGGTATCTATAGATACCATGCAGTTTGAATGAGGTCCTTTTAGTAATATATATATATATATATATATATATATATATATATATATATATATATATATATATATATATATATATATATATATATACATCACGAAGGAAGCAGTAGGGAAAGGCATCCTCATCATCTACAGTTTATTTTCAATGCCGACGTTTCGCGACGAATTCCAAGTCGCATTTTCAAGGCTATAAAATATAATATAATTTGCGAACATCAATAACAAATTAATGCAATGGCAACAGCTCTTTATGTAGTAAAAATATTTAAAACAAAACACCTCATTCCAAGACAAGTCAATAATGAGTAAAAGGAGTTCACTAAAATCTTAAAACAACCTACCTATATGAAAGAAAGAACAAGACTAACATAAATAAGTACAAACAGAGTGAGGAAAACCAGTTGCCCAAACTAGGCTATAAACAATTTCACTGAGGATGATTGAGTATTTAACGACGGCACAGTCTTCCTGATAATTATGGATTCTAGGATGGTTAAGTCGTTGTTGTTCTGCACTCGGCCTAGGATGGAAAAATCCTTGCTGTCAATATAAGTTTTACATAATTTTGAATGATTTCGTATATTTGATTGCTCAGGATTAGATAACCTGCTACCTGTTCTATGACTTATGCCCCTGTGGGAATCTATGCGGACCTTCAACAGCCTCCTCGTGCATCCCACATATGTATATCCCGTGATCACATCCCTGGCAAGTGTACTTGTAAACAACGCTGGACGAAAAGAGAGGACTGAGCCGGTCTTTGACTCTGAACAGAGACCCTATTGTAAAGGGATTTTTCGGGATGATTTTCAGGTTTAAAGCTGGAAAACTCTTTTGAATAATGGCTGTGCATTTTCTCCTAAAAGTATCATCATGCACGAAAGGGAAACTTGCATACATCTTTAGTTTCGGCACAGTCGATTCAGGTGTTGCCGGAGTCATTTTCTGTAGTAGCAGTTTATTTAGGGATCTGAAAAGAAGTCGTGATGGAAAACAATTATTATTGAAATATTTCACTAAAAAGGATATCTCATCGTGGAAACTCTTCCAGTTTGACGAGTGGGTGTAAGCCCTATGGAGGAGGGTTAAAATAGAGTTCAGTTTCAAATGAAAGAAACACGAACTATAAAAATTCATTCCCAAACCAGTAAATGTATTTTTTCTATACACACCTGTGTAAAAACCTGAGTCACCTCTGGAAATAATAAGATCAAGGAAGGGGAGTTTGTTATTTACCTCCTTCTCCATAGCGAACCTTATGTTTGGATGTTGTCGGATGACGAACTCCAGAAAGGACTCTGCATGACATTCATGACGAAAAGGAGAACGTGTCATCAACATATCTTCGATAAAATAGAGGGCGGAACCTAATGGGACATTCTTCTATTATGCGCTCCTCCAGGGAGCACATGAAGATGTTAGCAAAAATTGGACCAAGTGGTGATCCCATGGCCATCCCTTCAGTTTGTTTATACAAAATGCCACTGAAGGCAAAGGTCGTGTCCAGCACGGCCAGCTCTAAAAGTTGTTTAAAAAATGTCCTACTAAAATTATTAAAAATTGCATCTTCATCAGTAAAAAGTTTGCTTAATATTATCTCAGTATTATTATTATTATTATTATTATTATTATTATTATTATTATTATTATTATTATTATTATTATTATTATTATTATTATTGGAGAAGCAATTCCACAGTTATGTATATGTACATATATTTAAAGATAAATATACAACAGTGGATTTGCTACTTCATTTTAAGACTCATGCTACTATGAGTATTTTTTTTATTACTATTATTTTTTTTTTTTTAGAATATGAATCCAATTCATACGGGACAAGCATACAGGGACCATTGACTTGAAATACAAGCCTCCAAAGTATATGGTAGACAGGTTTTCCAGGAATATTGGAAAAGTTTTCCGTGCGTCTTTAATTGTGTTCTTGAAGACTCTAAAACTTATTTCTTTTCCGAAGAAGAATTTTTCTTTAAATAAGACAAGCGATTTAAACTACTCTGTATCCTTCAAAAAATCTACTATTATAATTTGATGCTGGTACCATAAAAAAACTATATATTTATAACTTACTCTGCTATGCGAAAAAACTTAATCATTCCTTGCTGGAGGCAGCCATCTCTCTCTCTCTCTCTCTCTCTCTCTCTCTCTCCCTTAATAAGGTGATCAATGGCAATGGAGAAGCCTTGTTAAAACAAAAAAGGTCACTTTTCTCTTGAAGCTGACTGGATTACTAGGCGCTAGTGATGACCATTTCAGGAAACAGAAATTCTTGAGACCACCTTATTTTTAACTATTGGGAAAAATTAACGCACACAGACGCACAAACCAGTGTATACACACACACACACACACACACACACATATATATATATATATATATATATATATAAAATATATGTATATATACTTATATATACATATATTTATGTATATGTATCTATCTATAATAATAATTTCCAAGTTGATCTTGTCCTCCCCGGGGTGAAATTTTCTAGAAAGCTTTATTGCCACGAAAATAGCATTTTTTTTTAAAGAAATAAATGTAAATGTAGCGAAAAATCATCATCATCGTATCCTTTTCCCTCGTCGTCGGGAGGAGATATCTATCTATCTATCTATCTATATGTATATATATACATATATATAGATATATAAATATATGTAGATATACATATATATATATACATATATATATATATATATGTATATAATATATATATATATATATATATATATATATATATATATATATATATATATATATATATATATATATATATATATGCATACATGTATATAATATATATACATATATGAATATATATATATATATATATATATATATATATATATATATATATATATATATATATATATATATATATATAATATATATACATATATACTGTATATATTTATATATATATGTATGTGTATGTATATATACATATATATATATATATATATATATATATTATATATATATATATATATATATACATATATATATATATATATATATATATATATATATATATACATATATATATATAAATATATATATATATATATATATATACATATATATATATATATATATATATATATATATATATATATATATATATATATAAATATATATATATATATATATATATATATATATATATATATATATAAATATATATAATATATATATATATATATATATATATATATAATATATATATATATATATATATATATATTTCTCCCGGCGACGAGAGAAAAGGATACGATGATGATTTTTCACTAAATTTTTAATTTCTTTCTTTTTTTTTAAATATTGATGTTTTCGTGGCAATAAAGCTTTCAAGAAAATTTCATACCTTCTGCTGCAAGAAAGAATCATTGTCGCCTGGCGCCGTAATATCTTCGTGTTTTTCCTGCAGTCGTTTTAGAATTCTTCCGCTCATGCGTATAGCGCCATCACTCAATAGGTGCACTGACACCAAGGACTACAGTGGCCATCTCAGGGATCCTCCAGGAAGACGTCTTGAAGCCTTCAGAGACAGCATGTGAGCAAAGAAGGCGAAGTTTATGGTTAAAATGAACTGGATGACGAAGCAGATCGACTAAAAGAGATTTTCAAGAGGGAAAAGTACATCACGAGAATGGCAGATAGCTTCAGTCTGTAATTGTTTACTGCTGAAAATATGGACTACTTCGCGGAGCAGTATGAAGTCGAGGTTCCCGCCTTCTGCGATTATTCGGCACCTCTACAGTCGTATTGTCACTCACGGACGCAAGCTCTTCATTCGAAATAAGGAAGGAAATAATCAAGAAGAGAGGAAGACAGTGGAACGGAGGAACTGAAGAATTTATACGAAATAAAAGGTAGAGAACTTGAGGTGTTTTCTAAGCTGATTGAGAGGGGATTTTGGATGCCCAAAATTACCGCTTGGAGCAGTTCTTCGCTCGAAATAAGAAAGAGAAGGAACAAAAAAGAGACGACATCGGCGTGGAGGTATACTGAAGAATGCTGACGAAGAATAAAGTAGATAACCTGAGGTGTTAGAAACTACTTCAAAGATTTTGGATTCACAGAATTACTTTTCGGAGAAGCAAGGAAGAATCGAAGGGATGATCAATATCGTCAGTAAGAGGGAATCTCATAAGTTTATAGAAGACGACTCCTTAAAGCAAAGAAGCTGTTTATGTGCCAGAAAAAGAACTCCAAGTAATGGTTATCGCGATGTTGAAATGATCTAAAACCTTCGAGATTTTCCTTGAAGACATTTTGGAATCCTTCAGTCCTCCGGCTCCTGGAAGGACGAGAGAAATGCCATTCGCGCATGCGCCGAGCTTCAAAGTGTCCAAGAACAATCTCCGAGATGCTTCAAATCGTCTGGAAGCCTTCGGAGACAGAAAGTGTCAGTTTTGAAAAGTAGGGTAAGAGAAAGCAAAGAGTATTGGTGAGGGGAAGGGTCCGACCCAGAGGCCGCTTCCTTCCTCCAAGGAAGCAGCCTATGGGTCTGACCCTTCCCATGGAAAGGGCCCAAGCCCTTTAAGGATTGGCCCCAAAAAGCCTACAAGGCTTGCCAGTCTTTTGAGGGCAGCCTTGAAGGGAAGGGTCCGACCCAGAGGCTGCTTCCTCGGAGGAAGGCAGGTATCCTGTCAGGCTGGGGAAGCAGGCCTGGAGAGGGCCCAAGAACTTCAAGGATGAGGCCCAAAGTCCTCCTAGGCTGGCCAGTCTCTTGAGGGCAGCCTTGAAGGGAAGGGTCTGACCCAGAGGCTGCTTCCTCGGAGGAAGGCAGGTATCCTGCCAGGCTGGGGAAGCAGGCCTGGAGAGGGCCCAAGAACTTCAAGGATGAGGCCCAAAGTCCTCCAAGGATGGCCAGTCTCTTGAGGGCAGCCTTGAAGGGAAGGGTCCGACCCAGAGGCTGCTTCCTCGGAAGAAGGCAGGTATCCTGCCAGGCTGGGGAAGCAGGCCTGGAGAGGGCCCAAGAACTTCAAGGATGAGGCCCAAAGTCCTCCAAGGATGGCCAGTCTCTTAAGGGCAGTCTTGAAGGGAAGGGTCTGACCCAGAGGCTGCTTCCTCGGAGGAAGGCAGGTATCCTGCCAGGCTGGGGAAGCAGGCCTGGAGAGGGCCCAAGAACTTCAAGGATGAGACCCAAAGTCCTCCAAGTCTGGCCAGTCTCTTGAGGGCAGCCTTGAAGGGAAGGGTCCGACCCAGAGGCTGCTTCCTCGGAGGAAGGCAGGTATCCTGCCAGGTTGGGGAAGCAGGCCTGGAGAGGGCCCAAGAACTTCAAGGATGAGGACCAAAGTCCTCCAAGGATGGCCAGTCTCTTAAGGGCAGCCTTGAAGGGAAGGGTCTGACCCGGAGGTTGCTTCCTTGGAGGAAGGCAGGTATCCTGCCAGGCTGGGGAAGCGGGCCTGGAGAGGGCCCAAGAACTTCAAGGATGACACCCAAAGTCCTCCAAGGATGGCCAGTCTCTTGAGGGCAGCCTTGAAGGGAAGGGTCCGACCCAGAGGCTGATTCCTCGGAGGAAGGCAGGTATCCTGCCAGGCTGGGGAAGCAGGCCTGGAGAGGGTCCAAGAACTTCAAGGATGAGGCCCAAAGTCCTCCTAGGCTGGCCAGTCTCTTAAGGATAGCCTTGAAGGGAAGGGTCTGACCCAGAGGTTGCTTCCTCGGAGGAAGGCAGGTATCCTGCCAGGCTGGGGAAGCGGGCCTGGAGAGGGACCAAGAACTTCAAGGATGAGACCCAAAGTCCTCCAAGTCTGGCCAGTCTCTTGAGGGCAGCCTTGAAGGGATGGGTGGGCAGCCTTGAAGGGATGGGTCCGACCCAGAGGCTGCTTCCTCGGAGGAAGGCAGGTATCCTGCCAGGCTGGGGAAGCAGGCCTGGAGAGGGCCCAAGAACTTCAAGGATGAGGCCCAAAGTCCTCCAAGGATGGCCAGTCTCTTAAGGGCAGTCTTGAAGGGAAGGGTCCGACCCAGAGGCTGCTTCCTCGGAGGAAGGCAGGTATCCTGCCAGGCTGGGGAAGCAGGCCTGGAGAGGGCCCAAGAACTTCAAGGATGAGACCCAAAGTCCTCCAAGTCTGGCCAGTCTCTTGAGGGCAGCCTTGAAGGGAAGGGTCCGACCCAGAGGCTGCTTCCTCGGAGGAAGGCAGGTATCCTGCCAGGCTGGGGAAGCAGGCCTGGAGAGGGCCCAAGAACTTCAAGGATGAGGCCCAAAGGCCTCCAAGACTGGCCAGTCTCTTAACCCTATCTGGTGCAAGTTGGGTCTGGGCAGACCCACCCTACGGGATTTTTTTCATTTTTAGATAATTTTATTTAATAATCGTTTTTAGTTGATTCTATGATTACCAAAATATGGGAAATTATTAATTATTTTAATTTTCATTAGCCCTTTGATTACGGCCGAGATGAGACCTCACACTTACCACAATCCGGAGGGTTTTCAGACGGTAGTCACCCGTAGCATGCTACCAGACGCACGAAATCGTAAACAATCATTGTAATAGCGTTTGTATTTGTTGTTTTGCTGCAAATTAACCTGTTTTATTTATATGATAATATTGTGATAGTAACGATCCGTGATATAGATATATTGCAATTAATGTAACAACACAAATAAATAAGCTGCCAGTAATAAAGGAATATTCCAAAATCGGCAATTATTCCAACGGTCACGCCAACCAAATTCGACAAAGTGGAAGGTACAGCGAGCTGAAAACAAAGCAGGTCATTTCTGTCAAAGCACACGTGCATCTCAATATCACCTACATACATACATACAGTATATGTACAAACACACACACATTACTGCATCTATATATATATATATATATATATATATATATATATATATATATATATATATATATATATATATATATATATATATATATATATATATATATATGTATATATATATATATATATATATATATATATATATATGAATCCATGACAACGGCAACAATGATTACACGACACAACAATACATTTTGGACACTAGCGAATATGGACATTTGGAAGGTGACAATCGTATTTCCATGGCTGAGACGTGGGTGGTACGTGAGATGCCGGAATCCTTTTGATGGAAATGACCGGTCGTTGTTTTCTGCTCTTGCTTACCTTCCACCTGTGTTGAGTTTGGTGGCCCTGAACGCTGGAATACTACCTTGGGAATAGGGCCTGGGATTATCCCTTGTCCTTCGGACAGATTCCAATTCAATGTTTGATTGACGATGGCGGTCAAAAGTCAGGGGGAAAGTGGAAACAACCTCCTTGAATGGAAATCGTATTAGCCGCAAGTAAAAAGGGAGGTTCCAGAATCCGCATTTGTCAATGAAACAAGGAATTGGAGACTGCCGGGGCTTGGGATAATCCCGGGGGCCCATTTTCAAGCTAATATTCCAACGGTCACGCCCACCAAATTCGACAAAGGTGGAGGGTACAGCGGCTGAAAACAAAGCAGTTCATTTCTGTCAACAGGACACGTGCATCTGAAATGCCACCTACGCGCGTCGTCTGTCACACTTGCATGTGACATGTAAACACAATTGCCACCTCGCCACATTCACTAGGATCAATATTATAAATCACATTGCTGATCAAAATGTGTAATTGTGTGGTGTGTGTATGTGTATGTATATATATACTATATGTATGTATGTATGTATGTGTATATATATATATATATATATATATATATATATATATATATATATATATATATACATATATATATATAATTGACTATATATACATGTGTGAGTACTTATATATATATATATATATATATATATATATATATATATATATATATATATATATATATATATGAAGGCAATGCCCCGAAGGAAAGAGAAACGAGTCTGCTAAGTAAAGGACAATACGTCGAAAAGCCTTGCAATACTCTGTTGCTTCTCTTTCCTTCGTGGAATTGTCTTTATTTATATATTCATCACGTTCCATATTCTCGTGATTCAGTTATATATATATATATATATATATATATATATATATATATATATATATATATATATATATATATATATGTGTGTGTGTAATATATATACAATTAATTACATATATATGAGTGTATATATATATGTATATATGTTTGTGTGTGTGTGTATGTAAAATACAAACACATACTCACACCTATCCCTATAAAAAATAAAAAATTGGATAAATTCCTGTTACAAAAAATGATTAGCCACATATGAACCGTATATATATATATATATATATATATATATATATATATATATATATATATATATATATATATATACTCGTATATATATATATATATATATATATATATATATATATATATATATATATAATATACATACATATATATATATATATATATATATATATATATATATATATATACTCGTATATATATATATAATATATATATATATATATATATATATATATATATATATATATATATATATATTATATATATTTTATATATATATATATATAAATATATATATATATATATATTTAATCACTAACATTTTGGAATTTGTTCAATTGTTTTTGAACCAATATTCGGGGAAGTTGTAGGGTTTTGTAGATCATTTTATTCTGTTATAATTTTCTACAGATATTTTTCTTTTCCTTCAACTATTCTAGTGGTACCTGTTTACTTACATCTTATTTTTGAGAAACATCTAATGAAAATGTCAACAAATGCCGCATGAAAGTTGGGTATTGTTCTTAAGTCCTCATATACTTATATGAGTGATTAAATCAGTGCAACATTTTTTAGGTAATTTGTCCTTCCTTTACTAGGATACTGTTCTCCGGCAGATGTCTGCTTCTGCCAGAGATTTATATCTTTTAGAGTGGTTCGAGGTGGAAGGTTTCTTTGGCAGCTATGCCTTGGACTATAGACGGATGGTCTCTTGTTTGTCACTTTTTCATAAGTTGTATTTTGACATATCTTTCACATTCTCAGTTGATCCCTGATCCCCTGTTGCTGTCGAGAGCAACCAGATTCGCTGAACAGCAGCATCAATGTGCAGTAAATGTACCTCGCCTTCGAACTTTTCAGTTCCAGGGGACCTTTATTCCTCACGCCTTACGACTGTGGAACAGCCTCTTTACTGAGGATGTGTTGCAAACGGAACTTCAAAAGTTCAAGTGAATGTAATGCATTACTACCCTTATGCAATACATCTTGTATTTAATACTTTGTTTACATTTTTATTTATTTATTGTTAGTACATCTGTTTTCTAATAACTGATCTCCTCTTTCTGTATTTCCTACTACCTTCTGTTATTTCACTCGAATGAACACCATTTTCTTAGGATGCTTGAATTTCAAGTTAGTTACCCCTGTGGGCTTGTTTCATATGGATAGGGTTCACCTTCTGAATAATAATAATAATAATAATAATAATAATAATAATAATAATAATAATAATAATAACAACAACATTGTCTATATTCATTAATCTCATGGTAACGGTTATTATATTGTTATTATTATTCTCATATATCATAAATCATCAATACCATGATTATCAGATTTACATTACATCCGACTCATTTTATATTTTATGATATCCAGTCTTCAAAGGACAGAAAAGGAACATTAAACGCAAAATAGTAATTTACTCTCTCTCTCTCTCTCTCTCTCTCTCTCTCTCTCTCTCTCTCTCTCTCTCTCTCTCTCTCTCTCTCTCTCACTAAAGACTAAAGCCATAATTTGATGAAGAAAATTATAATACGGATGAATTTCAACATTTATTTTTACAAAAATCTTTTTGCTGTAGATAAAAAAACAAAATCAGAAAATGTATAAACACATAAGACTCAATATGATTGGAAGAAGCTTTTATGACATAAGTTGAATGAAATCAAACAATGTGAATAACAAATGGTTATGATTCTGAATATTTAATAAGCTGAACATAATAATCTTGACAAAACTTTTACGACAGAATTCTAGTAATTCAGAAGTGTGTGGTATTCTCTGAAACAAGGAGCGACACATAGTCCTACATTGCAGTCTTTACACATGAAATATGTCTGGTGGCCTTTCTTGGGCCTACGGGATGTATGCGAGCACACACGACATCTTAGTCTAGGTCGCAGTTGTTTTTCTGTTGAGGGAACTGGATCAGGAAAGTGTCTTTCTGTTAGCCGCCTTGGCTGCGTTATTACGGTGCGGGTAATTATCTTGTTAGGTGCTGGAGGGTACCTTTCAATCAACTGCAGAACGACTGACTTAGAAAACTGTAAATATGACCCTTTCTTGCCAGTAACAAATCCATGCAAGTGATGACAGTTTACTAGTATCATATCAAGCAGACGGAAAAATAGTTTTATGTACCATCTCGTGGTTTTACGGATACACTTCACAGAGCTAATAAGCATGTCGTTCTTGTCCACAATCCGCATTTTCTTATTATAGTCAACAACGCATGCAGGTTTTTGCACAAATTCCCCTGGTCGACACCTTTTTTCACAGTCTACCATTATATTTTCATGTACTGAAGATAACATATACACTGTCCTGTTATCCTGCCATTTTAAACCTAATATTCCATTGCAGTTTTGAGACGAAATCTCAGATTTGTTCACATCAGGAAATTTAGGCATAAATTTCCTATTTTTCCGGACTGTTCCACATGCTCCTGTTTCGTTGTCGCCCAAATACTTGAGCAGTTTTGGGCTGCAATACCAATTATCGAAATACAGGATGTGATGTTTTCCGAGATGCGAGGCCATAAATGTTTTTACCACAGAACCAGATACCCCTAGATCCTCATCTACCAATATCTCTGTATCTTTTCCAGTATAGATTATAAAATCGACAATATAATCCGTTTTGGCATCACAAAGTTCAAATATTTTCACTCCAAATCGACTTCTTTTATCTGGAATGTACTGCTTGAAACTTAGCCTTCCCTTCCATAACATTAAACTTTCATCTATGCATAAATCCTGGAAAGGTTGAAATTTTTCCCGGAATTTTCTACGCACACTGTCGAGCACGGGTTTAATTTTTTTTAGTTTATTATCTGGGCTTGTTTCCTGTGAATTATCAACGAAATGTAGAACCCGTAGAATTTGAAGAAATCTGTCCCTTGCCATCAGCCTTCTCACTCCTTTTGTCTCGAATGTCTCAAGCGTAGTCCAGTAATCTACGATGCGATGTTTACTTATATGCGACATGATCATAATCACACAAAGGAACCGTATCATTTCCTCCACAGTAACCTGAGCAAATTTTCGCAAATACTTTGGCACTGCATCTCCTAGCGCAGTGGTTCTCAACCTGGGGGGCACGCCCCCCTAGGGGGGCGTCAGCAATTTCCAGGGGGGCACGAGGCCTAGGGAAAATGTAAAAATTCTAGAATTATATTCGTTATTTTCTCAACAAGAGTGAGGAACTAATATCCAGAAGTTTATAAAAAAAAATGAAAAAGTATTGCCTTTTAACGTTAGTTTCCTATAGTCTGCCACTCTAGTTAGACTCGCTAGGCTTACCATTATTTTGTAATTATATATTTACCTCCCTCCCTGTCCCCCGAAACTCCTTCTCTTTCTCTTTTTTTTTTATTTTCCTCCTAATCTGGGAGGGAATTTTACTCATAGATGCAAGGGGGGCGTGAAGGGAAGGACCAGCTCTTAGAGGGGGCGTGTCAATAAAAAGGTTGAGAACCACTGTCCTAGCGTATCAACAAGGAATCTCTGATAACGGTTTGTCTCTTCAGCAATCAGCCCCATAAATTCGTTGTCGAAAAATTCAAAAAAATAGTCTACTTCCTTTGAATTTTCATTCACATTACATTTCGACGTAATGCCACTGCCACTGCTGTCAAATATGAAATCTCTGGGCTGGAAATTGCTGGCAGCCCACTCCCACTCATCACCTGGGTCACTTCGCTGTCTCCGCCTTCTTTTGACACCTTGGCTTTCATTTGTAGGTGGCAGATTTTCGTCATTTTCACTGTCGGTTGATATTTCATCACTGTCTCTTGTACCAGGACCCTAATTATCCATTTCATTTCCTTCTAAATCCGATTCATTTTCATATCCAGAAAATGAGTCGAGAAGGTCTATAAAATAGTTATCCTCGTCGAGAGCTCTTCTCTCGATCTGCCGGCGGTCAACTCGAGGATGTCGTACCCTTGACCCCTCCTCCTGTGACATCTTGATGAAGACTAATGAATTTTAGGGAAACACGTGAATTTATATGAATTCACTGTATGGCAACTGACAGACTGTTACCATATCAAGAAAAAGAGGCCAGTATTTCAATCATCAGTCCTTCACATAAAAGGAAATTACCGGTGCTCGTATACGACACAACAGTGTTCCGGGCCAGTTTATTAAATGCGTCGTATACGTTACAACCGAAATCAAAGGGTTAAGGATCGATCCTTAAGAAAACTGTTCCATCAAAATATGTGTGTATCAGCATGAATGAACAAACTGAAAAGTATTCCGTACGATACAGTTGAAATGGATCTCGGGGAGTGGAAGTTATAGTACTGTGATCTAATCTCCAGCGTCAAAAGATTACTGTAAATGTGTGTAAAGGGGCTTTATGCCCAGTATTTGTTAAGACCCCCGCAGTTGTCTCTCGTTCATTGTAATCCTGATGATGACGGGTTAAAATGATGGATAAATGATAACTTATGATCTAGTTAGTTCCCTACACCAAGTAATAGTCAGATTATAGAGATATTTTAAGACTAGCATAAAGGGTGAAAGATTTGAAATGAAGAACAATTTTCTTAGTTAAAATTAATATTGAGAGCTGTAACCTTTCGCCTGATTTTAAATGCTCCAGAAGTGTGGCTCCGTGTTATGAGAGATTTATTGTCATTCATCACAGTAAACACTGTAGAGATAAATATAACTGAAAATATTATGCTCCCCAAAATATGAAGTAGATGACCAAACCTGAACTTAGTTTTAAGGAAGATTAGTGGGAATGATCCTTCTTACAATAATGACAAGGATGTCAAGAAAGAAGGATGAATTTTATCACGTAAAGGTGCACGGTAAATTTATCCAGTTTTAGCAACAAAATATATGATACAATATTTTATGTAAAGTCACCAGGTCATGGCAAAAGCTATATAGTATAAAGAGCTGGCTGTGAAGAGGTACGTAGTAATAATCATTCAAAAAGTGGTATTGAATTTACGCCCGTGTTCAGTGTCGTTGGGGGGTTTTTCTGCGATCTCCCACATTTTTCATTCTCACGATCAGCAAAAAAAAGGCCATGACGATTCTAAATTATTCTCGCTTACAGTCTCAGGAAATTTGCATATTTTTCACATGTTAGTTTTTACGTAGTGATTTTTTTGGGATGAGCTTTCTATCACGAAGTATGACTCACTTAGTATTCCTGTTATGCATTTTTCAGTATTTTGAAAATTTGCCCTGTTATAGTGTTATCTTCTGTCGTGTGTTAATTGAAAAATAGTTAATAATGAATAGGCTACATTATAGAGGTTTTCAGTAAGACTTAATGATTATCATACCATTACAAACTCTTTGTCCTTCCCATCAAGATTTTGAGTGGGATGTGAACTTATGTATAATACACATTACAAAGGGAATTATTGCATAATAAGTGAAGTCGGTTATAATTTAATATTTTAGAGGTTAATGACAGGCAACTCATATGAGTTCTTTCATAATAAACTATTTTCGTTCTTTCTGAGATCTCGTTAAAAGATCTTCCTCCTTTGATATTATACACACACACACACACACACACACACATATATATATATATATATATATATTATATATATATATATATATATATATATATTGCTACGAATATAAGTCACCTGTCCCTCTAAGAGTGCAATGATGCACCAGATCAACTTTATTCACGTTCATTCAGTTAAAATAAAGGTAGTCGCATTAGTAACACTGCTGACTAAGAAAGACAAGTTATGGGAAAACATTGCCCCTTCCTAGAAGAATCTCTCATTACTCACCCCTTAATCCTCTTCCTTGATCTAGTGACTACTTGGAGGCCAAAGAGAAAGTCCCACATGGCTTCCATATGGCTCTCACATGACCAAGCGATATAAAAAACAGACTGCCAATCGAGCAATGATAACACCACCTGGAATGAGGAAAGGCATAATCCTTACGAGGGCATAAAAGGACGCACCACAACCCGCATGCTCTCAGAACTCAGGTAACCAGAGGATACGCCTGGCCCTGAACTTGAGGCACTTGTCTCTAGTCTCATCTGCTCCATCAGAGCCCTGATTCTTCCCATGTGACTGCTTTGAGTCTGAGTCTTTCTTTGTGGTGAAAGCCCATAATTCATGCCCTCCCTGCTGGCACTGAAGACGAAATCCCCTGTCTCCTGTGGAAAGGTAATGTTCCCCAAGCAAGGTTTTGAATCAGTCACAACACCATTATTCTTCTACTAAATTTATATTCCTTTCTAAAGTGCAGTCTTTTCACAAGACCTGATTTGTTTAGTGCAATGAGTAAAATATTCAAGTTCATGTGTATACCAGTACCTAGAATCGAGTTGCTTAGGCACCTTATGTGCAACCCCCTTGATTCCGTAATTATGCTACTTAAATCTCTGTAAGTTACCGATGCATTCTCGTTCACAGACGAAATTGCTAGCTGTGGAATCATTTGTTCACCCCCGCACTTGTGCCGTGGTTACATCCACTGCCCCTCACCCAATGGTGTTTTACGAAGTGGATTTTTCCCCTATTTCTGTTGTTGTGTAAATTACTGCACTTTTAGATGTAAGGTAGGAATTTTTTTTCACCTGTATGGTTTTTGCAGATTCCCCATTCTTCTGATTTAGTTTGTTAATGTAAATATAAGTGATTTTAAGTGAACCCCAAGTGCTTATCTGAACTTTTCCTGTTGAAGTAAAACCCTCAGCTTAATCTTCTCTTTACCTGAATACACAATTGCAGTCAGAATTGAAACTCATGTGGTAAGTTCCATATTCCTCCCCAGGTAAGCAATTTGTTCGGAGACATTCTGGGCAAAGGTAAATGGAAACAGCACCTATATATTCAGCGAGTTAGTGCTGACAAAGGCTTAGTGTCAGTATGGCTTCCCACGGAGACAAGGGGCATTGTACCTTGGGCTAGTTCTTCGTTGGACGAGTCGGTAGAGTTCTCGGCTAGCACCCTGCTAGGCCCGAGTTCGAGTCTCTGGCCGGCCAATGAAGAATTAGAGAAATTTATTTCTGGGTGATAGAAATTAATTTCTCGCTATAATGTGGTTCGGATTCCACAATAAGCTGTAGGTCCCGTTGCTAGGTAACCAATTGGTTCTTAGCCACGTAAAATAAGTCTAATCCTTTGGGCCAGCCCTAGGAGAGCTGTTAATCAGCTCAGTGGTCTGGTTAAATTATGGTATACTTAATTTTTTTTGTACCCTGGGCAATGTGCTGGTTATATCGCCGGAAGTCGTCAAGATCAGGCGAGTGCGTTTGTTAGTTCGCTTTCATGGGCGTGTCACACGAAGCAAGAACTTTCCAATTTGAGTACAGGTTAGACATTTTAGAGTTAGATCTCTTTGTGCTAAGCCCGCTCTTTTGGAAGAGTTTGTGACTGCCTGTGAGGTGAGTTGGAACTTTATGTTCAAGAAAACCCGAATGGGTTTAATTAACTAGATTTAACATATACTGATTTGTTTTACTGGTTTATTTTTATCTGCTATGTCTCTTTGATTTGTATTGATGATTTTACCATGCTTAATTATGTGCATTTCCTTTGGGGTTGGTAACGTGGAAAAACATCCCACATTAATTTTTCTCTGCGCCTATTTTCAAAAGTTGTGTTTTCCTTTTGTTTCTTGAGGTGTATCGTGAACAGAGGCCAATATAAATGGAGGGGAATGTGACCTATCATGACTTCAGTCATGCTGACTTATTTTAACTCTTATGTTGTAGATAATCATTTAGAGGAAGTTGACAGTACCTTGATATCTTACTTGGTCATTCTGAGGGAACCAATTCTGGGACGTAGATGTACCCATTTCATTTTATTTCATTTTAAGCCACTTGCCATCTTAGATTACTGAATAAATTATATTTTTTGGTAGTCATGTCTTTGCTATTCTTCCTTAGTTCAAGGTTATGACCCTATCTGACCTTGTTAATAGGGCATAATATATATATATATATATATATATATATATATATATATATATATATATATATATATATATATATATATATATATCGGTATATATATTGCATATTCATATAAATACTTACATACCTATATTTGAAATTGCAAAACACATCCATGGCACAAAGGCCAACTAATTCACATATTTTCCCGACTGATATATATATATATATATATATATATATATATATATATATATATATATATATATATATGTATATATATATATATAAATTCATATACATTACTGTCACACCTGTACAGCAACACTGTTGTAATCGTCGCATTTACCAAAGTAACTCTAGTACTTACCGTCACACTCACACTAAATACTAACATTGCCCAAATAATAAGAAACAGATGAACGTCGAGTTGGATTCATAACTATACGCCGTAATGATTCTCGTACTTAAGCTGATTGCATATTATTATGAATGAAATATTATTTTCATGGGACAGAGATTATTTTTCAATCATGTCGGTTTGAATTAGAACGAAGCCAAAACGATTTTTGATCAATGAATAAAATTAAGAGAACAAAATACAAAGCTATAATAATAATAATAATAATAATAATAATAATAATACATTTAATGAAATACAAGGAAAAATGTCCCATGCCTCGTGTCCTTTTGTCATCTGATTAAAAGGGAGACCGCGAATAACAGTGTCTATTCATTTAATGATAGGACGTCGGTGAGGGGGAGAAGAGCCCTTGTTACACCATGGAAAGTTATAATTACTCTCCTTAAGGACGTTAATGACCTCGGAACCTTAATTTGCTGTCAAATGCTGAGAGGTTTATTCCCTACATAAACGGAATTGGCGCCATTAGACTGTTATGGTCCGAAATATATTTGATTCCTCTCTTTGCGACGGTAGTTGCATTCTTGCTGTCTACGAGTGCATGAGTGGATTTGTTTGTGACTGAATTTTAAGAAAAAGAAAAGTCATATTGATTTATTACAGTTGACAGATGGACTTTTCGTTATTATTTCAATTATTAGGTAGATTATATATAACGACGAGAACATTGGACAGAAAAGTAATTCCCGGTAAGTATTCTAGAAACTAGTTTTACAAGGAACTTTCCACACGAATAAAACAAAAAGTATATTAGATTTTAGTCCAATTGTTTTCTTGCTCAAAAGTAATTCAACCCAGGAATGTGGAATTATAATTTTGGTAATCCAACCCTGGAATGTGGAATTATAATTTTGCTTCTATCAACCAAAGTCTCTTTGATTAATTGCTATTATTATCCAAGATCTTCTCCGCTCAGAAAAAAAATCTTTCTGCAATTAGTTGGGGCGATGAAATGAAAATGTGCTGTGTAGACAGTAAAGTGTTGATTACACAAGAAAAAACGAAAACAGATCCTCACAGATAATACCGAATGGAAATTTTAAGTGGTGTGTATGTATGTGCGTATACTGAAAATGTATGAATGACTTTTACAAGCTAAATCAAAACAGCACCGGCAAGTTGCTCTTAAGTTCTTTTTTATTCGATATTTCACTAATTTTTTCTTAGCTGAAAATCTTGGGAGCCAAGACAAGAAGGTATGGGGATAAATGGTCCTACTTCGATATCCTCAAACCCACGCGAAGAGCAATCATGGATTTCCTTGTTATTACTTTTTTTGTAAGTTATTTATTTATGTAAATGCCAGTTCAAAACCCTCTCAATAGAAAGGCTATGATAATCGCATTGGCCTATGTGTCGACTTTATGAAATACTTCAAAGACAATGCAGGCAGATCCAAACTTTTCGTTTCGTATGATATTTTGGGATTTGTCTTCTAATGAACATCCTAAAGTTCTGCTGTAGGATGAGAAATAAAAAAAAAAAAACTCCTTTTTCGCCTAGCATAACTCTCTTATCAAGAAAACTTGTTATCTGTCACGTTATGCATAATGCTCTGACTAAACAAAATGCGAACTTATTCTAGATTAACCATATGTACATCTCTCAAAGTCCAGTATTTTATTAGCGCTGAAATGGACCCATCCACAGTGAGATGATGTTACCCTGTACGTGTTTGTTTTTGGGTAAAATAAATGGAATATATATAGTCCAAGAGGCAGGACGCATTTATTTACCCCAACGAGTGCAAAGGGTTTGTGAATATATTTTGTTTCTACATGACCAAAGAGTCTCAGAAAAGCGAGTCTTACAAAACTTTGGTGGTGGGCGTATCTGTTATGACGTCATCAACATGGCCGCCAGGCGCACATAACCCGACCCCATTCCATTGACCATAGCTTCTCTTCTGATTAACCCAAACAACTGGGATTTTTTTTTTTTAAATGTTCCCAATAAAATTTTGAATCCTTTTTGTTTTGATATATATTTACGTATCTCAACTCTTTTTCTGGAAATTGTACTCAAACATAAAAAATTGGCGCTAGCTGGTGACAAGTATAAAGTTTAACGTGAATTTACTCGAAAACCAAAAGATTAATGAAAAAATGGACGGGTACAAAAGAGTTTCCTCTTTTCATGAGGACTGAGTAAATGTATACCATAAGAAGGTTTAGATGAGCGGTATTGGGCAAAAAGATTAAATTCTCGTTACCGTCAAGGTAACGAGGTAGTGAAGTCGCGCCTCAGGCCATTGGTATATTGTATGGTGCTTCACGTCGGAATACCGAGATCCTTAAGTCTGCTGTAGTTGATAAGCCAATCTATAATACGAAGATTCATTTAGGGTTTTAGAAATCGAACTCAATCAGAAATATAATCCTCCAACCCCTAATAAGGGCAATTAGCTTGGACAAATGCGGTGTACTTTTTTTTTTTTTTTGCCGCTCCGTCTAATTTGTTTTAATGTCCTCGTGTATTGAGCATCCATATAGGTCTTTGGAAACTAAGTTCAAACCACAATATAATCCCCCAACCCCTTAGTGGGGGGCCCTGACACTTAGTTTTATAAATGAGGTCTATGGGGAAATAAAATTACTTGATCCCTCTTAACCTCCTTTTAATGCAGCTTATGTCTTTTCGTTTTTTCTTGCTACACTGGATTCTCACTGGTACCTATGGTAAAGATGAGTGATGTCCATATCGGTTATTGAAAATAAAATGCAAAATTTTTGTTCATTATATTTACTGTAGAAATAAATATAAACATAAAACACGATACATATTATTTCAAGACGGAAAACAGATTGCAGTGAACAGAAACATAAGAAAAATAACATCTTTCAGTCTTAACACCTCCATCATAACTGCCAGTCAAACAGGAAACTATGACTGCCAGTCAAACAGGAAACTCTGACTGCCAGTCAAACAGGAAACTCTGACTGCCAGTCAAACAGGAAACTATGACTGCCAGTCAAACAGGAAATTATGAAAAAGAATCGCTATGAGAGTATAATACTACATATCTTCCTCACAATTTTCTTCAGAACTAACGTCATCAGAATAAATGTCACTTTCTTTATCACTGCTGTCAGAGTCCTCTTTAGTGACAGGTTCTAGATTATCCGGTAAAGCTGGACCATCATACCATTGTATGTGATATCTATCGTTTTCTAGATACCCTCCATCCATGTTCAGTGGGATCAAAACCGTCATATGGTTTCTGACACACTGCTCTCTTCCACAGCCATGAAACAGCATTGCTTCTTTTAATTTTTTTGCAACAAATAAGGTTGGAGGGAGACAGCATTGCTGGATCGATACCCTTAACGTTTAGAGTTGTTAGATTGGCACTTAAATGTATTTTTTTTCATGAACAAACTGTATCTCACATCAGATACCGAGGAATACCTCGCTTGACCATACATTGCACATACATATTTTTCCAGTCCAGCAACTTGTTCATTTAGCGATAGCAGTTCTCATAGCTGACTTAGTGTTCTTTGATGTTCAGGATTCTTCCGCATAATTTCAAAGGTTTGACCTTACCCTTTCTTGCAAATGATGCTGTAGGTAAAGTCGGACCCTGTAAAAGCATGGTAGCATTGCGAAGACTATCAAATCATGGTCAAGATCCTTTGCAATGCATGTTATTTGAAGATACGCCACAATCAAGCCAGATCTGAGCTTTAGGGAAGTTTTTTTTTGATGGTAGATTAATAGTGCCAATACGTCAGTGTCATTTGCTTACCAGGATATTTCTGTTATGGTCATTACCACCTGGTAATTGGTCGATATGCCACAGTATCCTTGTGTCCGCCTCTTAATGGTGGCCAGCAAAGTCAAGTGCTTCTGATACTTCTACATTATCATGTTTGCAAATGTATTTATAGCTTTTAGTTTCTACTGCAATATAGAGGATTCTTTCTCTAAGAAGAGCAGCATATCTCTGATTTCTCCACTCTGTGCACAGAAAAGATATCAGTGATGTTTTAAACTCTTCATTTCTAAATGCGTCTGATAGGCTTTTTTTGGTTTTTTTTCTGGTCCTTTCCTGTTACCTTAATGTTACCAGCTGGCACAATTGACCGCCGTTCATGTTCACAGTCTGTTATAGTGTGGTAACCATATGTATCAAACAGTAGCCTATATGTATTTCCTTAGCAGCTGTACAGAAAACGGCGATCTCCAGCAATTTTTGTCCAAGAGCTCCGTATGTTTCTGGCATGTTCAAAGTATGCAACAAGAACATGCCACCATAAATGGTCACGTCTATGTGTGCTTCATCTCCATTTACATCTTTCTCCACGTTTATGAGGTGGTGCTTCTCTAACATGTGCATTAGCTTACTTTTGTCTGTTTTATTCATAATTACACCAATTTGTGCAAGAGCAAATGACACCGGGGTGAGAGGATATTCCATAACTTTCATTATGTTATAATTTTGAGCAGCTGCCGTATGAATGACTTTTCAAAGGCATCTAAAGTGCAGTTGGTGACTCCCAGCTTTTTTCCTTTCCTGCTCGTGTTATTTGATATAATGGAAGACGAACAGTTGTTTACCAAATTATTTGGTATGGGTTTTTCAATATTCCTAGGATCCTGCATGTATAAGGCTTGAAGTGTTTTAGCAGCGTATCCCCCTTTAGAAGAAAAGGAAAGAATATCCTTTGTTACTTTCTCATTGAATTTTTGACCAGTTGAAATATTCCTAAGAGGTGTCTGAGGATCCAGGTCGTCAAAAGGATTTGAGAAAGTATTCGAAGTAGATATTATGCTATCTATATCCTCCCGATCTTTTTTGATGCGACCTTCTTGCAAATCACGCTTTCAATCCGGAGCTCACTATCTCTTTGAAACAAAGATTAACATTTGATAAGTCGCTTCCTATTTATCAGTACACACATACAGTCATATATATATATATATATATATATATATATATATATATATATATATATATATATATATATATATATATATATATATATATATATATGTATATATAAAGCAGAGCAAAGCTGGAGCTGAAAAGATGAGAACAGAGGTTTACCCAGCAAAAAATAAGTGTATGAATAAAAATATAAGGCAAAATAAATTTTGGAAATCATTTGAATTATTGTTATGGGGAAGGTTTGTACATGTAAAAATGAAGGCGGAAAGAATTGTCGAGAAGTGTTGCGCCTTACCTTATGAATAGAAGAATGAGGTATACAAGAGAATAGAACGAGTTTTATATACACTGGCAACGAAGACATTAAGACAAATTAGACGGAGCGGACAAAAAAAAAAAAAAAGTAAACCGCATTGCCCAAGCTAATTACTCTTATTAGGGATTGGAGGATTATATTTCTGATTGAGTTCTATTTCTAAGACCCTAAATGAATCTTCATATTATAGATTGGCTTATCAATTACAATAGATTAAGTATCTCGGTATTCCGACGTGAAGCGCCACACAGTGTACCAATGGCCTGAAGCGCGATTTCAACTACCTCGTTACCTTGACTGTAACGAGAATTCAATCTTTTTGCCCAATACAGCTCGTCTCAACCTTCTTAATGGTATACATTTTCTAATTCCACATGAAAAAAGGAAACTCTTTTGCTCCTGTCCATTTTTTCATAAATCTTATGGTTTTCGAGTAAATTCACGTGAAACTTTATGCTTGTCACCAGCTAGCGCCAATTTTTTATGTTTGAGCACAATTTCCAGAAAAAGTGTTACGGATACGTAAATATATATTGAAGCAAAACAGATTATAAATTTTATTGGAAACATTTTGAAAAACATCCCAGTTGTTTGGGTTAATTAGAAGAGGAGCTATAGTCAATGGAATGGAGTCGGGTCATGTGCGCCTGGCGACCATGTTGATAACGTCATAACATACGCGCCCACCACGGAAGTTGTGTAAGACTCGCTTTTCTGAGACTCTTTGGTCATGCAGAAACAAATATATCAAACCTTTTGCACTCCACGGGTAAAGAAATCCTGCCCTGGCTCTTGGACTCTGATATCCATCAATAGTCTTTTAATAATGGTATATTCAAGATAGTTTTACACATATTGTATACCTAGTACTTTTTAGAATTAAATCCTTCGCATATGAATATCGAATTCAAATTTCTTCTTGAACAATTTACAACCCGACGATTATTTTGACTTAGCCTTTATGGGGTAGAAACATACAGTAAAATAATGGCTAATCATCATTATCATCATCATTGTCAGTATTACTAGTTTTTATATAATGAAAAATAAGTGACATCCTTAAAAGTCATACTCATACTATACATGAGAATATGCTATAAAGAATGAAATTCGTACAAGATTGTGTTAACACAGCACGGCACCAAATCTTCTGAACTGAGGGTTCAGGGACTTTGGTTTCTCTCTAAAATACATTTTGGATTAAATGGCCAGTTCACATACGTTGATGAAATAACCACGTGACTGTGTTTGATAGTAAGGCATGAAACCAGACTCGATGAACTAAGACTATGAAAAGCAATTTGAGATTGCGAGATTTTTCATTTTCAGATTCATCTCTTGGTAGTTTTATTCTTTACAAAGTATTCTTGATTGATGTAAAATACAGATACAGTGAGATCAGAAAATCCCTTCGTATTTTGTTAAGAAATTTCCTCAGCGTAAATCAGAGAGAGAGAGAGAGAGAGAAGGGGGCGGGGTCGGGGGTTATGTTGCAATAGTTTCAACTCAAGTGTCGTGAAGATTAACTAGTCAAGGTCTTATTTTTTGATGATATACATTTTGGCGGAATATGGACCATCACTTCTTACTACAAGGCAGAACCCCTTCAGGCCCTCATAAGAGAATATCGTCTTGGCACTCGTAACATTAACTTCAGTGGTTTTGATTTTAGTGACTTAGGCAAAGCTCGGTTTGAATCAGAGATCAGATTATTGGAAACCTGTAAAAGTTGTTACTTTTTCATATATTTTTTAAATTTTTTATATATTTCTTTGTTTTATACAGAATAAGTAATCTATGAGAGAAAATTAACGTTTTCTCTGTGTAACAGTTCATCAAAGTCTTATTAATACTTACCGTCAAAGCTTCAATATCATCGAGGAGTTCGAAAACATATTAGCCAAATGCAATTATTACAAGACCTAAAAAAAGCTTTGTAGTATATGAATATAGACAAAGTTTTGAGCAATGAAAATTGTACCATATACTGATTGCAGTTTACAGTTTCAGTAACTGAAATGAAGCAGGGATATGATTAAAACCTCTACGACCTCCCCTCTACGAAATAAATCTGCCTGAAATGCAGCAGGGTTCTGATTAACAACACTACTCCCTCCCAGCTACAAAAAATCTGTCTGAAATGCAGAAGGGTTCTGATTAAAACCACTACTCCCTCCCCCACCCATACAAAAAATTTGCCTGAAATGCAGCAGGGTTCTGATTAAACCCGCTACTTCCTCCCCTCTATAAAAAATCTGCCTGAAATGCGGCAGAGTTGTAATTAAAACCACTATTCCCTCCCCTCACACCAAAAAAATCTGCCTGAAATGCAGCAGGGTTGTGATTAAAACCACTACTTCCTCCCCCCTCAAAAAATATGCCTGAGCTACAGCAGGGTTTTGATTAAAACCACTACTCCCTTCCCCAAACACAAAAAAATCTGCCTGAAATGCAGCAGGGTTGTGATTAAAACCACTACTTCCTCCCCCCTCAAAAAATATGCCTGAACTACAGCAGGGTTTTGATTAAAACCACTACTCCCTTCCCCAAACACAAAAAAATCTGCCTGAAATGCAGCAGGGTTGTGATTAAAACCACTACTCCCTCCCCCTCTCAAAAAATCTTCCTGAAATGCAGCAGGGTTGTTATTAAAACATTTACTTCCTCTGCCCACAAAAAATCTGCCAGAGATGCAGCAAAGTTCTGATTAAAACCACTACTCCCTCCCCCTTCAAAAAAATCTGCCTGAAATACAGCAGAGTTTTGATTAAAACCACTCCTCCCTCCCCCCTCAAAAAATCTGCCTGAACTACAGCAGGGTTTTAATTAAAATCACTACTCCCTTCCCCAAACACAAAAAAAAATCTGCCTGAAATGCTGCAGGGCTGTGATTAAACCACCACTCTCCTCCCCACACACAAAAATTTGCCTGAAATGTAGGAGGATTGTGGTTATAACCACTACTCCCTCGCCCCACACAAAAAATCTGACTGATGCAACAGGGTTGTGATTAAAACCACTACTCCTATCCCCCACAAAAAATCTACCTGAAATGCAGCATGGTTGTGATTAAAACCACTACTCCCTCCCCCACAAAAAATCTGCCTGAAATGCATCAGGGTTGTGATTAAAACCACTACTCCCTCCCCACCCCCACACACAAAAATCTGCCTGAAATGCAGGAGGATTGTGGTTATAATCACTACTCCCTCCCCCCTCACAAAAAATCTGACTGATGCAACAGGGTTGTGATTAAAACCACTACTCCTATCCCCCACAAAAAATCTGCCGGAAATGCAGCAGGGTTGTGATTAAAACCACTACTCCCTTCCCCTCAAAAAATATACCTGAAATGCAGCTGGGTTGTGATTAAAAACACTATTTACTCCCCAATAAAAAAGGCTGCCTGGATGCAGTAGGGTTGTGATTAAAACCGCTACTCCCTACCCACAACAAAAAAATCTGACTGAAATGCAGCAGGGTTGTGATTAAAACCACTACTCTCTCCCCCAACATAAAAATCTGCCTGAAATGCAGTAGGGTTGTGATTAAAACCACTATTCCCCCCCAACAAAAAAATCTTCCTGAAATGCAGCAGGGTTGTGATTAAAACCATTATTCCTTCCCCCACAAAAAAAATCTGGCTGAAATCCAGCAGCTTTGTGGGCACAATAAGTACTCCCTCCCCCCACAAAAAAAATTCTGACTGAAATGCAGCAGGGTTGTGATTTAACACCAATACTCCCGCCCCACAGAAAAAAAATCTGCTTGAAATGCAGCACGCTTGTGATTAAAACCGCCACTCTTTCCCCCCACAAAAAAAATCTGTCTGAAATGCAGCAGGGTGTAGATTAAAACCACTACTCCCTCCCCCCAAAAAAAATTTGCCTGAAATTCAGCAGGGTTGTGACTAAAACCACTACTCAATCCCCCCTCAAAAATATACCTGAAATGCAAAAGGGTTATGATTAAAACCACTGCTCCCTCCCCAACAAAAAATCTTCCTGAAATGCAGCAGGGTTGTGATTAAAGCACTACTCCCTCCCACCATAAAAAAATCTGCCTGAAATGCTGCAGGGTTGTGATTAAAACCACTACTCCCTCCCCAACAAAAATATCTGCCTGAAATTCAGCAGGGTTTTGATTAAAACCACTACTCCCTCCCCAACAAAAGATCTTGCTGAAATGCAGCAGGGTTGTGATTAAAGCACTACTCCCTTCCCCACAAAAAAACCTGCCTGAAATGCTGCAGGGTTGTGATTAAAACCACTACTCCCTCCCCCACAAAAATATCTGCCTGAAATTCAGCAGGGTTTTTTATTAAAACCACTACTCCCTCCCCCACAAAAGGTCTAGTTGAAATGCAGCAGGGTTCTGATTAAAGCACTACTCCCTCCCCCCACAAAAAAAATCTTCCTGAAATGCTGCAGGGTTGTGATTAAAACCACTACTCTCTCCCCCACAAAAATATATGCCTGAAATTCAGCAGGGTTTTGATTAAAACCACTACTCCCTCCCCAACAAAAGATCTTGTTGAAATGCAGCAGGGTTGTGATTAAAGCACTACTCCCTCCCCCCATAAAAAAATCTGCCTGAAATGCTGCAGGGTTGTGATTAAAACCACTACTCCCTCCCCCAACAAAAAATCTTCTTGAATTTCAGCAGGGTTTTGATTAAAATCACTACTCCCACACACAAAAAATCTGCCTGAAATTCAGTAGGGTTTTGATTAAAACCACTACTCCCACACACAAAAAATCTGCCTGAAATGCAGCAGTGTTGTGACTAAAACCACTACTCAACCTCCCCCGCCCCTTCAAAAAATATAACTGAAATGCAGCAAGGTTGTGATTAAAACTACTACTCCCTCCCCCCCACGATAAAATCTGCCTGAAATGCAGCAGGGTTGAGATTAAAACCACTACTCCCTCCCAACAAAAAAATCTTGCTGAAATGCAGCAGGGTTGTGATTAAAGCACCACTACCCCCCACAAAAAATCTGCCTGAAATGTGGCTGGGTTGTGATTAAAACCACTACTCCCCCCCACAAAAAAATCTGCCTGAAATGCAGCAGGGTTGTGATTAAAACCACTGCTCCCTCCCTAACAAAAAAAAAAACTGCCTGAAATGCATCAGGGTTATGATTAAAACCATTACTGCCTCCCTTACAGAAAAATCTGTCTGAAATTCAGCAGGGTTGTGATTAAAACCACTACTCTCCCCCACCCACAAAAATCTACCTGAAATGCAGCAAGGTTGTGATTAAAACAACTACTCCCTCCTCCCACAGAAAAAATTTGCCTGAAATGCAGCAGGGTTGTGATTAAAGCCACTACTCCCCCCACAAAAAAGCTGCCTGAAATGCAGCAGGATTGTGATTAAAACCACTACTCAACCCCACAAAAAAAAGAAATCTGCCTGAAATGCACCAGGGTTGTGATTAATATTGGGATGATATCCGGGTCTGTGCTTTGGGATCAGAGCGACGTTGGGGGCAGTGTGTGTGTGTGTATTATGATCATTAAACAGCAATTTGCCCTAACAGCGTCATTTTCACTTTCATATCCTGGGTGCTTAATAGCGTATAAACTTATGCCGAAAAACTTTTATAATCTTATCCCTTTCAGTTTCCTATACTTACAGTTCATCACGAGTGCGTGGACCCATGATATATAAAACTTATTTATCGTATCATATCGAGAAAACAGTTTTCATTTTCCCTGTCACAGCTGACGTAGCAGTTTGGGAAACTCGTCAGCATCATAATAGCCTCTTTCGCAAGCAATTACGCAGATGTCGGCGAAGAAGGCCATCCGTGACCAACGCGTGTCGCAATGGAAACGCGATCCTGGCTTTCTTTATGTTCTCCAGTGACTGATTGCCAGTTTAAATTACTGTCAGCATCAGAGGTAAAATCCTCTAGAACTGCTATGATTGTCATGATTGGAATTAGTGTCGCTCCGGTGACTGGAAAGAATTCTGATTAAAAGTGCTACTTTTATTTTCCAAAATTTTCTTGCCAATTCAGTTTCAGCGATGGAGACATGGATAGTAATCCTGTAAATGGAAAGTCACAGAATAGCTGAAAGAATATTTAATTTTTTTTCTAGTTCCCCTTTCAGAATAGACAAATGGCAACGGGCAAATTCGAAATGTTAAAGAAAAAGTAAATAGATATAAAAAATATATAACAAAATAACTGTTTGTAATGCAGAAATTTTTTTTTTCTTTTGGAATAACTCTCTTCCCATAACCAAAAGAGTTATGATGGTAATAGAATGAAGCTTGTATACAGTTGGTAATCTATCCGCATATATTGGCATTTACTGACGAAAGTATTTGTTTCTTTCAACATGCATTTAATGAAAGTGTAATTAATAATAATGCCGGCGCATAGTGAAATAGTCTTAATTTGTAGAAAAAGTCGATTGATCTGGATTTCCTTTCAGTCCATTCTTTATGAAACACTTGTTACTGATTTGCTGTAGGCTATTCCGTTATCATTTTGTTGCAAACGTTTGCAAGTAATAGTAAATATCTCTTCTGATTAAAACTTGTAATTACGCTTTTCTGTATCACTCTCAAAACAAGTATTGCAATGAAAAATTGGTTTTCCCGGATGAAATCTGCTAATTTTCATTTTAAGGGGAATATTTTATATGAATTTATTAAATAATGTATTAAATGGACAGGATTGCTGTTCAAGTGTGGTATTGAGGGGAGGGATTTAATTTTTTTTTCAAAGATTCTTTTCCTTTAGTATATTTTATTGCCTGTTACGTTTTAAAAGGAATTGAATAAAAAAATATTACTATACAAAACTCCTGAATGTTGGTTATGCAAATAAATTTCAGCGAGTTTTTGGGATCTGTGTACAAATGTGCAGTTTTTTTTTATATAGTATGCTTCTCTTTAAATAAGTATATGAATAAATAGATGCATATTGATTTACGATAATAGAATATATATATATA
>JANJGK010000017.1:5231516-5249016 GCA_039081455.1 Macrobrachium rosenbergii | reverse complement strand
ATATATATAAAGTCTGCGTTTGTAATAATTACCCTCTTTCTGTAGTGTTACCTGGTAATGTTCACTTTAATTAAAAGACTACTGCTGTGCATATCAGGGTCGTGTCTAATAGATTTTCGTCCATAAAATCTTTACAGAACATCGGATATGGATCGTATTTTGGAAATAGGTATTTGAAGCCACAGCCTAATTGGCAAAATTATATAGTGATGTCTAATGTGGATAATTAAGGCACTTATAAGAGTAAATAAAAGAAATTTATAGGGAAACTTAGCTAAATTTAGTAAGCACCCAGAGAGAGGCTAGTTGTGACGTAAACTTTGACATCAGACGTAATAGCAGGGTTCCCAGCGGTATGATAATGATCGTTGAAACACAAATATTTGACCCTCTTGTACAGTAAGCAATGCCTTGAGTAGGATATGTGATAATTATCGAAATTGTAAGAAAATATACCATAAATTTATGATCATCTAAACATTTTTATCTGTACAGTCAAAGTAAATAAATAAAGAAACTGTTAGAGATTTTGTCTAAACTTAACGGAGGTGGAACTATTTCTTCTTTGCTTCTTAGCGCTCGTTACCTAAATAGGCGACCATAGCAGTTGAAACCAAAGGTAGAAACACAGATTTGAGTTAAAACACACACTAAAAAAAACTCATTTTATAGAAAGTGTCATTATTCTTGAAAGCAGTAACTGTATTACGTTCATAGCACCGAGCTCATTGATAAAACAGAAACATGACTGCATCAAATTCCAGTAATAAAGGAAAGGCCAGGAGGCAAATCATTGTTGAGAATGATGATAATATTACAGTTTCAACTGGTGATACCACGGGTAATGTAAAAGACTTTGGTATATATACATATGACAATATTTTAGCAAAGGAATTTGGTAAATATACATATGGTACTATTATTATTTTCATTGTACAATCTTACGTTGGCTATAGGAATACATAGCAATTATAATGCAGTTTCTATTTACCCTTTCACTATCAGTTATACAAAACCTTTGGAACTGGTGAAATACAATCATATTGAAATGAAAATACGATCATCATCAACTTAGACAGCGATGGCGAGGGCATAGACGACCTATACCTGGACGATGATGATGAAACTGAATAAAAGTTACTGTGGGAGTGTGTTCTTTTGTTTCCCCTTTGACCTTTGCTCATGTAGAAATTTCATTTTCTTTGCTTCCATCGAAAGTTCCAAGCTTGTGGTGCGCTCAAAGCGCAAGATCCTGATTCTTACGAGGCTGGCTTAATCTTAAACAAACAACAGCATATCCTTTTACGTAATTTTATATTACAAGATTTTTTTTTATTTCATATTTCCTGTAATTTCAATAAAGTCAGTATAATCAGTGAATTAGTGGATTATAAAATTTAGGGCATAACCCAAACGCTTGGACTATGAGTTACGAGGATCGTTCAGCACTACGGTGTAGTTATGATTAAATGATATATATATATATATATATATATATATATATATATATATATATATATATATATATATATATATATATATATATATATATATGTATATATATATATATATATATATATATATATATATATATATATATATATATATATATATACACACACACACACACACATATACATACATATAAAGATGTAAATGAAACAATCAGTATAACTGAAAATTGAAAGAATGAGTAACTTCAAATCCATAAAAAGATAAATAAATTGATAAAACAGGGAATACATACTCACTGATAACCAGTCAACAGTCCTACAACAAACATTAGTGTCAGTTTCCAGTAAATGAATCAAGCGTATAGAAACAACAAAACTGACACAGAGTCACACAAATAATACATTGAAGAGGGAGCAGTGTGCTATACCAAGCATTGTGGATTTATTATGGGATTGATCATGCATTAAGGAAGTTAAGTTTAGAGCACTTCCATTATGTAACATTCATTTAGCAGGACTAAGCAGGTACACGGGAACCGAACTTTTGAGGAGACAATATGAAGAATAGAAATTCCAGGGTAACAATGGTTTTCACAGAGGGCGTTACTGTAAGACTTGGTGCCTATTATAAGTTAAAGGAAACGTGAATTGCCCCATGGAACTGTATTACACAATTAATATTCTTATTTAATGCCCATTCCTTTATTGTACTCTACTTAGAGACATGACTCATCGAAAAGATGAGAGAGAGAGAGAGAGAGTATGTAGGGTAGGTGTTTGAGTGTGTGAAACAATATAAGAATTCCATATACTACTATTATTACTACGACTACAAACATCTGAGTCTTCATTCATAAAGTATATGGGTGTCTGGTAAAGTACGTCATACTACAGTACCAATGTGTGGGAGGGCCTTCAGTAATGATGTTTTACTAGCCTCTGTCCACAAGCCTGTTAGATTTAGCTAAGTTTCCCTTCTCATTTTTTTTTAACTGTGATAAGTGCCTTAATCATCAACATTAGACATTACAGCATATTTTTGCCAATTAGACTGTGGCTGGCTTCAAATAGCTATTTCCAAAATACGATCCATATCCGATGCTTTGGTAAGATTTTATCGACGAAAATCTGTTAGACACGGCCCTGAAATGCACAGTAGTTTGATGCTGAATTTGTAAGTTCCGAGATTGCAGAAGAATGAGAGTGAATAGGAATATATTTCGCCAGTAGGAGTCTCTGCTGCCTGCGTGTGCAGAATATGGAAGGTAGCTTTGCTACAGCATTTAAATGCAAATTTTCGGGCGTTGAACGATGGCGTTGTTCGTGAATATGAAGTTCTTGGGAGTAAAAGAAAGACGTGACTGGAAATTCACAATTTCTTAGTAGGAAAAAAACATTCATTGATGCAGTTTAGAAAACTACTTTTTAAAGATGTTTTTGCAGAGAGAAAAAGAATAGAAAAGATTAACAAGTCAAGACACCAAAAATAAAAGAAGAATTCAGAGATAACATTTGGTGAATGAAGGTTTGTTGATTAACGCGAAAGCGGGAACATTTGTGTAAGCTAGAAAATGTTGTGGAATTCAGCACTGGTGAGGTTGTAATATTAGAAAAGTAGGACAAAGGAATATTTTGCATTATGTGTAATATAAACAAGTAATAGTGACTGATGGGCTGACCAGCGCGTTTAAGGAATCTCTGAATGATGAACAGGTTCCAAAGGAATTAGTGAGAAGACTGCATCTATCATTTATTAGAGGGTATAGACGATAAATGAACACGTAACACTTTATGGGTTTCAACATTAATGAGTATACCATAGAAGGTGTAGGACAGAGGGTTGTTTAAGAAAGTAAAACAAATGACAGATGGACTATTGGTGAGCAGAGTTTTTTCAGCAAAAATAAAGACTTTATATTAAAGCAACCCAATGTTTCATACACCACGGGCATTTAATAGCTTTATGGATGTAGGGATGAGAGGAGTCTGATAAAGGGAATTAATAGGTGCAAAAGAGTTGGATCAAAATATGTCGGGGGGGGGGGGGGCGTTGATTGTGAGGTGTTTGCTTTTTGCTGATTTTTGATATTGAAAAGAAGCTAATAAAAAATCGAGAAATTTTTGAAGGACTTTTCGTAAGGAGTAACTCGAAATGGAAAGTGGAAGGCGGAGAAATGAATGTTGTTAATATGAATGTTAGAAGAATGGAAATTGTCGATGTATGCTGGTGCTTGAAAATAAATGCGTCGGATGAAGGTTGGAAGATAGGAAGAATTCATCTCAGAATTGGAAATGTAAAAAAGTTAGCAAAGGATTTAGAAGAGAGTTGAAGTGTCAGCGTAACCCAAGATTGGAAAAGATTAAGGGATTTTTGAGACAGCCATCTTTTACAGATGTTAGTATTGATTTTGGATGTTGGGTTGATCTATTTCTCCAGCATTTGTCACGATAAAAGAAATAAAATGTCTGACCCTTGGAAAATAACTGGTATTTGTACTTTAGACAAGCCATGCATTATAGTAAAGTTTAAACACAAGTATTTTATTTAGGGTATTGTTATACATTTTCACTTCTTAGTTGTAATATGCCTCACTTACCTGTTCATATTATTTTTTAGTAAAATGCTGTTCTTTAGACGGTGGACATCATTTAATTTTCGAGAAACATTCAGCTTCACTAAGAATCCTTATTAGTTATAAAAAGCAAAGGCGTTTTTTAAGCTCAATTTTAACATTCTTCAGAATTTGTCTGTAACAACAGACCTTCCTCCTGTAAACCTCCTGTGTGCAAGAAACAAAAACCAGAATTATGAGACATCTGGAGACCGGCGAATTGTCACCTCAGCCTTTATATTATCTCCATCTCATTACTGATCAACCGAAAATTTCTCCAATCAAAAGGTGACATCCATTGACTTTCCATTTTGGTGTTTGAGCGGGGCATACACTGCACAGTCTTCTACTCCAACATGTTTGCTCTGCAAACTCCGTCGTCTTCATAGTCGGGAACTTGGAACCTCTTTTAACTTTGTCGTTTGTCTGTAAATAGTGAAGAATAAACAAAATTGGAGAAAGACTTTTGAAGTATTAGGGAGCTTTCAAATGCTAGGAAATTCACAAAGCATGAACATTACCGTTTGAAGCAGTTTCACGAAATAATATTTTGTCGTTGGGAAAAGCATCAGTGATGTTTGCTAGTTCATCTCTCTCTCTCTCTCTCTCTCTCTCTCTCTCTCTCTCTCTCTCTCTCTCTCTCTCTTGTGTAAACACTTTCCTATTGTTACCCTTATAGGGTCCCACGTGGACCCCACACACCGTCACCTCACCTGGCTCGCCAATCTCCTCACAACATCTGCGTGCGCCACAAGGCACAGCATACTTCACGCATCTTTTATACTCAAGTCTTCTTTCAAATTATTGTCAGATCAAATGTATTATTGTCACCGCACGCATTACAATGTCAGCATTTCAGCCATATGTACCATAGCTTCAGTCATACCTTGTATATCAATGTATATGGATATATTCATCTGTCAACAAGCACAAATGATTGTGTGGTACCTCTTCTTTCGTTCGCCTGGTGTCAGGCGCTACATTCCCAGTCTGTTTGTTATCTGAATAAATTAGTAAGTTTGTTGACCCTGACTCTTACTCACGCCTTCGCTTCACCCTAATTAAAAAAAAGATTAACTCGTGAGGTGAACAACAGAAGATTGGATGAATAATGTACGCATTATGTTATGGAGAGTAGAAAATGAATAACTTACTAATTTATTCAGATAACAAACAGACTGGAAATGCAACGCCTGACATCAGGCGAACGAAAACAAAGAGGTCACCACAGAATCATTTGTGCTTGTTGACAGGTGAATATATACATATACATTGATCTACAAGGTATGACTGAAGCTATGATGCATTTGGCTGAAATGCTGACACTGTAATGCGTACGGTGACAATAATACATTTGATCTGACAATAATATGAAAGAAGACTTGTGTATAAAAGAGGCGTGAAGTATGCTGTTCCTTGTGGTGCACGCAGATGTTGTTGTGAGGAGATTGGCGAGCCAGGTGAGATGACGGTGTGTGGGGTCCACGTGGGACCCTACAAGGGCAACAACAAGAAAGTGTTTACACAAGAGAGAGAGAGAGAGAGAGAGAGAGAGAGAGAGAGAGAGAGAGAGAGAGAGCTATGAACAAGCTGCATTTCATGTGGATAATCATCATCATCATCATTATAATGAAAGATGACTTTTGACGAAGAAAGTTTCCACTTAAAGAAAAAATTACAGTAATTTCACTTTTAGACTGTTTTCTTCTTGAATATTTAAGCCCTCGGCATGAGTTTCATGAATACAGATAAACTCTACAGAAATGTGACTTTAATGAAAAATGTATTTCATATATCAACTAAAAAATAGTCAACGTCATGGTGAATCCCATTCAACTGATAGTTTACATCTTCGTAGATAACATGAAAAGCAAAGCCCAGAGTTCTCCAAACCTGTCTTCATTAGATTCCCTAAGCTTCTTGGTCTCGTGCAGCCTCGTCAACTTGTATCAGCTCGAAGGAAAATAAGCTCCTACCCAGTAACTATACCAGTGTCACAGACAGAGAAGTGCATTCAAGAATTAGTTTACCTTAGTAAATCAGTTATTAGGTAATTTAAATGCTTTGGTATAATTGTCTGTCATAATTTCAATGGTTTTAAGTTTGAAAATTGGATATGTCCTATCTCGCACCGGTTGAAGTTTAGATGTTTTGGAGAATACTGACTGTGGGGAGGAAAAAGGGAAATAATTATGAATAATGTCTTCATATTCAGTCGATGAGGGGTTCAACAAACTTTCTTATGAATATGCAGTACCTCGCATGCAAATATTTGCATCGTAAATATAAAGACCCTGTTTAAAAAAAGATTGAAAAAATTCTCCCAATTTAAGCACCATAGTCAGTGGGGCGCAAGTCATCGTTATGTTTCATTTAATTAAGTAATAGATAGGCTTAATAATAAAAAATGCAAATATTATATATATATATATATATATATATATATATATATATATATATATATATATATATATAATATATATATATATATATATATGTGTGTGTGTGTGTGTGTGTGTGTGTGTGTGTGTGTGTATGTCTGTGTCTGTGTCTGTGTGAGTGTATTTATGTGTGAGTGATTAATAAAATTCACCCTTACTAAATACACAAAAAACCAGATATTGAGGATTCCACTGATGCACCAATGTATATTAACTGATAATAAGCGTAAAAATACTGAGCACTATTTTTTATTACGTTTATCATTATATTTTATTCGTTACAACCTAAAATAAGATATTTTTAACAATTTCGACTATTCTGTACCCTAGGTGTTAATGTATTATTCTTCTGCGGTCAGTGATTAGAAAAAACAAACTGGCAGGTGTACATCAGACCAACAGGCAGGTAGAGACCAAGAGATCACATAGCAAATAAAGGTACCATCATCCCAAATGGCGTGGAAGGTCGCGGTAAAACAAACACCAGAAGTGGAGAATTCGTGAGTTTAAACCGTCTTATATGTTATAGCAGTCGTTGGGTGAGAATGAACAGAGTAAAATCACTAGAACAGACGACAACGGTAGAATGATAGCAGTGATTAAGAAGAAAGGGGTATTTTTACATAATGCCTCAGCAGATTGACACCATCATTTTTCAGTTCTGCACCCATTTATATGCAATAGTGTTCTCAACAGTTTTCGTCTTTCATACGTGTCAGTTTACTGTTTAATGTAATTGTTACTACAATATGTACACTCGGAAACCACAGTCTCCGACCCACCTAGGTCGTGCTCCGAGTTTATGAGCGGGGCCTTTCTGGACAGATTCTAACCGCCCCCCCTTTCCTAACTACAACCCGGCAGTTTCGGCATTTTTTCTTCGTTTCGATATTATACAGGTTGTAGAATTCAACACAGTGTTGTCTATATAATCATACCATGACTGCTTTGCATTATATGCAGCAAAATCATAAAAAAAAAACACCCAAAGCAAAATCTGGAAGAGTTCAAAAGGTGTTGGAGTGTGTTTCAATCCGTGATAGTTGGCGTTGCCCGCCGTCCAGAAAGGTCCCGCTCATAAACTCGGAGCACGACCTAGGTGGGTCGGAGATTGTGGTTTCCGAGTGTACCAAAAATTTAACGCACTTTCGTGGTTTTGTCAAAGGCAGTTTGATATAATGAATTTCACAAAGTGCTTTTGGCATAAAAAGAAAACTGGGGAAATTTGAATAGCCTGTTATCAACATTACATATATTTAAAGAGAATATTGAAGTTCTGTTAATAAAGTAATTGTCATTATTATAATACGGTATCTTTTCATGTGAAGTATTGTTCATAAGATTTTTTTTTTTTAGCTCAACCTTGACAGGTTTAAATTTTATCATATTAAGGATTTTAATTAAGACATCCATCAAAAAGGATGGAAAAATTATATTTGGATGTTATAAATAAGGCAGGAATCTCAGATTTTCTACTTAACACTTTTCCGAGGAATGAAAATCCATGATCAGTGGGACTTAACATTCCCAGAATTCTACAAATACTTTAAGTGATGAATTTGGGAACAGGCTTTACATTATTCAGAAGATTAAACCTATACATGAATCGTATACATGAAAGGTATACTGATGTAGTTCACCTTTATGAATTATTCTTTGTTAAACTTTACAGATATCAAGTTACTGAATATTCAAAGTTAGAGCCACAATATCAACAAACCTCAATAACTTTGATAGAGGTGATTCTAAGCTCCCAAGCTTAATGAAAAGATTTGCCCTTCGTATCTCATACAAAATCCTAGTACAAAAATGTAGCATCTGGCTAGAATAACCCTATATCAATTAATAGCATTATGAATTTGTGCCTCTTGGCTAAATTTTTGTGTTCATGGCTTGTTCATGCTACCAAGAATCGTCTGACGTGTGCCAGGGGGTTCCCACCAAAACGTTAACCAAGTGAACTTTTACGATATTTTGCGTTGCTCTTCCCTTATATCTATTTTGGGAATTCTATTCCCATGGTAATATACAACAATGTACGTCATGCTTTATGATTTGTGCACTATATTCTATTTGTAATCGTTCCTAAATCACAGTATGTGTAGCGATGCAAATAGCTTTTTCTAGTTCCAATACACAACCTCTTATAGCTGATGAAATTCACGTTAAATTTAATACTTCTAATGGAACTCTTCCAAAAGTATCCGTAGGCGTATTGGCATGCAAATAACTGAAATGGTAATTCCAAAACACAAAAGTTTTTAAAAGTTGAGTCAGCAGAAATTTTATAATCGCACGTTGGTGATTTGTTAATTTCGTGTTTTCATTTCCAGGAGAATATTATGTTATGCCGGATATAAATTGTACCTTTATTCTGAATTATAATTTTATAATTAACTGTGATAACAGTTAGATATGTCAGTTCATCTTTATCAACATAATATAGATTATTCGACGCAACATTGTTTTCACAAGTGATTTAACTTCATTGTATAAATCCTACGTCAGCAGTGCAATACGCCCACACATTATACATACATTATATATATATATATATATATATATATATATATATATATATATATATATATATATATATATGTGTGTGTGTGTGTGTGTGTGTGTGTGTGTTTGTGTGTGTAACTATTCGAAACCGATTGTGCAATGTGTACTTTTTCACCATGTAGGACAGCTATATTAACAAACGTTTTTAGTTTACTTGTTACAGGGCACGCTTCGACGAAACCAATTTGGAACATGCCATTATGTTGTTATGTGAGGCCAGGCAAAGCAGAAACAATTTCATATCATGCGGCAGAGTTGATTTTTTTTTTGCTTCATTTTGTAATTATTGCAGCTGAAAGAAAATGGAGTCTATCGAAATTTTCATTTTTAATAAATAGTGACGAAGAAGATAGATCAATCTCCATTATATCTAACCTATCATGTCATTCTGGGTATTCCGTTAATTTTCGAGGTCCAAGTGGTAACGTTATTAAAGATATTCTCATACGCTTAGCTTCGTTATAAACTATATGCAAAAAAACATTCCACTATTATCACTTGTTTTTATTAAACCAACCAATTTTTCCACTCGTTTCCAGTCAACAGATCACCACTTTTAACAATGGGCAGTGATATGCTATACCTTCCATTCTCTCATAATTTAGTATTTTATTGTAATTCTATATGATTTATAACATGGATAACTGCATTTAATCACTATAAGCAGAAATAAATAGTACTTTAGCAGCTTCATAGTGTACTAGAAATCGAGTCTACGCATTTATGATTGAATATTTTTTTCTTAGATGGTTACATATATATATAAGGAATAATATACGTTGGTATTTCATTTATCGCTCTAGATATTTTCGAGAAGTGACGTTAATTTTCCATTCAGTATTGTTCATAATATTCATCATGGCAGGATGACTCTGTTTGGTTTCAGGCGTACCGTCCTGAATTAAAAAATGAAACCAAAGCTTATATATATATATATATATATATATATATATATATATATATATATATATATATATATATATATATATATATATATATATATATATATATATATATACATATACCTTTTAACACGAATCACTTGAAAATATGTTCCCCTTAATGGAGATCCAGCGGATATCTCAGGATTTCATGAGATTCGTGCATAGATAGAACAGGCAGTTATTGCTCTTTCAGCAAATAGACATCTGCATTAATGACTCCCTTTCCTCCTTGTCTCGTGTCCCCTCCCCTCCCTCCCCAAGCCCCTTTCCAAACACCTGCTTCCCCGACACCCACCCCCGAAGAGAGAATACGAACGTCAGATAATATGAAACTGTTCCAATGTCTCATCTTGGAAAAGGACTCTTTTTTACTTATTTTACAGATTTCCATATTTTATCTTGGTAGTGTCGAGGTTGCGTGAATCAGTTTTCCGTTTGAATTGAATATTTCCTTATTCTTATTCTTTAATGATATTATGTGAAGTCTGCTTCCTGCGTAGAATTCATGTCATTGTCTTTATCTTTTTTTTTTTACAATAATATTTTTTTTACAATAATATTTTTCTCTATATTTTTTTAAAACAGTGCTTGTAACGTCTGTCACATCACATGCATTACAAAAAATGGTAAATTCTTTGGTTCTGTATATATACTTCGTTGATTTCTCCCTCACATCCCCCTCTCCATGACATAGCCCTGAATATGTCTGTATTATTTATAGCTCATTCTAATCATATTGCTAAAATCCTTTGTGGTATTTTACTCTGCAACCTCTTCGCTTTTCGCCCAAGTTTATTCTTAAGAAAATGCAGTCAGCTCTTTTGTACAACGCTAAAATGATTCCTGGGTCAGTTTCACACACCCAACGTGAATATGTTCTTGAAATGCGTATCTAACGGCGTTATTTTCCTGTATCATCCATCCCTGTGTCAACTTATTCCCTGCTGCATAGCCAGTTGCTTTGTTCCTGGTGCTGTTGACAGCGGAACATACTCTCCTTCCCCACTTGGTGGTGTTCCTCAGGGTCTGTCCCCTCTCAAAGCTCTTCTTTTGCTTACGTTGATCTCCAGTTGCCCTTTCCATACGGATTTATTTTCGAACTTTTATTTAAAATATACGTTTGTAATATTCCTGTTACAGTATTTTTCATTTTGATCATCTCCAAACTGGGTATAAAAAAAAAACAGGACAATTAATATTTCCTTACCATTTTACCTACATTCTGAAAGCTCCTTTGATAGGGAATACCGCAGCTTGATGAAAACAAATATATACTTCTCAATTACAGTTTCATCCTGTTTTTCCTCCATTCTACAATCCCAGCTTGGCAAGAGAACAAGGAGTCATACAATGTATGACGAAATCCCAGCATAGTAAGAGAACAAGGGAGTTATACAAGGTAGAGTATGCCGAAATCCCAGCATGTTAAGAGCACAAAGAAGCGGTTTACCTGACACGTATTGACCTTTAAAATAACTGGAGTAATTGCACTTGGAGATTAGTTCCAAATAGATCCTCACGCCTACGTTATTTTCAAGTTATGCTCAGTTAAAATGACGTTATGAATAGTCAAGAACGTAATTTCGAAGAGAGGCATTTTCTCTCTGAAAGGTTAAATGCAGAATGAAGCAAACCCTTAGCCATACCTGTAGAGAAACTGACCAAAATATAGATCTCTCTCTCTCTCTCTCTCTCTCTCTCTCTCTCTCTCTCTCTCTCTCTCTCTCTCTCTCTGTATACATACATACATAGACAAATACACACACTCACACATATATATACACCCACACACACACACACACACACACACACACACACACACACACACATATATATATATATATATATATATATATATATATATATATATATATATATATATATATATATATATATATATATATAATGTGTGTGTGTGTGTGTGAGAGAGAGAGAGAGAGAGAGAGAGAGAGCGAGGCTATTCCTCAGCAAAATACACATGAAGGCACTAAAGCAGACAGCTTGGTACATGGTTTTCCTTTATTTATCAGGGCCTACGTTTCGAGATCCATGTCTCATCCTCACGGGTAAATGTTTTATGATGAAGTTTACATGCAAGTGGAAGGTGTAGGAATGGGTATTCCATTAAGCTGCATTTTTGCTGATATTTTCATGCACAAATTCGAGAGAGAGCAGAGCTGCTGGACAGCTGTCCCTCTGTATTTAAGCCTTTATTTTATCGCCGTTATGTTGACGATACTTTTGTCCTTTTCAAAGACTGTCACCACTGTGACCAGTTTTTACAGTATGCCAATTCACTGCGTAATAACATTAAATTTACTTATTAACTGGAAAATAATAACCAATTATCCTTTTTAGACACCATCATCATCCGTGATGACAATAGATATCATACTGGTGTGTTACGCAAGAAAACCTTTACTGGTCTTGGACAGAATTTTTACAGTTCGTGTTTTTATCATTTTAAATTGAATTCCCTGTCCACTCTCCTCCACAGGGCCATCACACTTGCATCCGATTGGCATCTTTTTTCACAAGAAAATAGGTTTTCTCAATGATTATTTTAAATCCAACTGCTATCCATCCAATTTATTTTTAAAATATGTTAAGAAAACATTGGATAAGTCCTTTCACCCTCCTGGTACCATAAACTTGGCACGTAAATTAACATATTATATAAGTTTTCCATTCACGCATGACACCTCTTTCCTTGCCCAATCTAAAAAGGATTGTAACGAATTATTTTCTTGCAGTTGACGTGAAACTCATATTTAAGAACCCGAGAACTATTGGCGGTATGTTTCGTTACAAAGAAAATCTGCTCCCTTTAATGCAGTCCGGTGTTGTTTATTTATTCATTTGCTGTAAATGCTATTGTCAAGCATAAGTGGGAAACGCACGCTGACTGCTTAAAGTCAGATGTGACGCATATATTGGCGTTAGCTTTCGCACTGGGTGCAAATTGTCCAATCTGGAAACATCAAATATTAGAAATCATATAAAATTATGCAAAAGTAAAATAAACTATAATGGTTTTAAGATTATACTAACCAGCCAACACGAACACCACCTCCCTATTCTTGAATCGTCAGCGATCAAGAAGCGTGTTCCCTCTTTGAACAATTATTCCTCGTCCACGCCCCGGTACATAGCCTAAACCACACCCTACCTTATGTTTACTGTTTTTTCATACAGCAGCTGAACTTCGAGAATAAGGTCTGTTAGTCGAAATATTCTAGTTCTTTCTCTTTTTTAACAATTTTATTTTAAGTTTACCTTTTGTATTAATGTTTTACTTCATCATAATTTATTTGTACATACATATTAACATTTCCTGCTGTTTTTGTATATTTTACTCTAACTTTTTTAGCCGAGAGGATGAGACATGGATCTCGAAACGCAGGCCGTGATAAATAAAGGAAAACCATGTACCAAGCTGTCTGCTTTAATGGCTTCTTGTGTGTGTATATATATATATATATATATATATATATATATATATATATATATATATATATATATATATATATATATATATATATATATATATATATATATATTTATATATATAGCATATATACTTTTATAAATATTCTGCTGTTCGCCCTCTATACATTTTATTGTAGAATATTATTTTAACAAAGACAAGAAGACATCTCTGTCCATACTAAGGTAGGCTAGCGAATCGATGAAACTGTGGCCAATTTCAAAGTTACTGTGGACGTAGGTTGCTGCGCATGCAATGGACGATTGGAAGTCTTGATAATAACCGTCGTCTCAACTCACTAATTTCAGTGAAAACAGTAAGAGGGCAAGCACACCACCGAGACAGAGAGGGCCTTAGTACTAGCCAAGCACACGGAGGGAAAAGCTAAGACAACGCTTCGCTCACTGGAGAAGAGCCAGAGAGGCAACATGGTTGAAGTTCATAGAGTCATCACGAAGGCCTACGAAATAACCCCGGAGAAATGGAGACAGCGGTTCTGAGGACTTGCCAAGGAAGTTGACTGGTCCTGGACTGAATGGGCCTGTCACAAGACCCAGTCTGGTACCTGCTGGTTCGACTCCTTGTCTTGCACCACGTTTGAGGACTCTTCAATTGGACCATGCTGGAAGACCTTTACCATTGTGTGCATGGGCCCCTTGCTGTATATCTCAATGATAAACAGCCCACCACACTTATGGAAGCCTGCCACATGGCCGATTCGTGGGAAACCTTCAGCCAGTCTCACAGCACATCTCAGGGACGCATTGTGCCCCCGTGTTACCTCTCAAGCTCAACTCGCCCGAAGAATGGACTGCCAAGCTAGTCTACGTGCACTCACTGTAAGAGGGTGGGGCACGCTGAAACTGATTGCCAGTACAAACTAAGCACTAACAAGCAGCTTCCCACTGCCAGCCAGAACTCCTCTCCCTCCTCATCCACTCAACTCTCTCCACCAACAGTTACTGCAGGCCACCGAGCCCCTACAAGAGGCCCCTGCAAATCCTGTGGTGCTGCCAGCCACTACAGTGCGGGACATCCGGCCTGTCCACATCACGTCCCCACCACCAAGTTCGTCAACCTCAGTAGCACCTCATTCTCTGCAGCTGGGCCGCACAAGATCCTTTACCCCAAGAGACTGGAGACCCAGTACATCTCGGTGGCCCCTCTTAAGAGCTCTAGTCTGCCTGTGACCCTTCCGGTCACAGTAGACACTGTGGCAGACATTAGCCTGATTTCCAGCCCCCAAGTGCCAGCCGGTGCCATGGTTGACAAAAAAAAAACTGGTGGGAGATGAAGTGGATAGAGGGCCACACCATTACCGTTCCCACGGTCAAGCTCCAAGTCATGACACCTTGGGGCACGCTACCCCACTGCCTTGGCGTGGTGGTTGGAAATCGGCCCGGAGTGGACTTCCTGTTGGGTCGGGACCTTCTCTGGGGAAGCCCTTCACCAACACCACTACACAGCAACACTACCTCCTCCACAGAGGCCCCAACTGTAGGAGAACCTGATCAAGACAAAACCCCACCATCCGCCCACCGAACTGGTCAGCGGAAGGGGCATACGCTAAACTGTTCTCGGCCTAGTCCTCTCCATTTGCGAAGGGACAGCCAACAAAGAGGTCCTCCCTCTCCCCAAAGAGACGTTCAGGAGGAGCAGTACCGCTGTAGGACGTGCAAGCGGACAGGCCACTCCACAAATTGTGAAGGCTGCCCAAATAAGCAATGCCCAGCGGACGCCCCCGAGCAAGACTCTCCGAGAGGCTCTGATCTTCAGCTGTGGCAGGAATCTCTGCCACAGTCAAATTCAAGCCATCCTCGAGGTATTGCACCTCTGGACCCCTTGTCAGGCATACCTGACCCTCAACTGCTGCCAGTGCCACTTGCGAGCACTGAGCAGTGCCATGCTCCATCCGGCACGGACATTGAGCCATCAATTGAGAAGGACCCTTTGCTGGGTCTAAATCATGAGGCGGATCCTCCTCCGGGAGACTCAGGATTCCCCACGGCACTAATCATAGCAACTGGAGAGCCTCCGGCACCCGACACTTCTTCTTCACCAAATCAGTCTCCAGAGGATGAACCCCTGGTGGACTAAACTGTTACACTTTCTCTGGGAGACCAGGAACTGACCTCCTCGGACACAGGAGTCGGTGCCCTTATCACCTCCTAGGTCTGACACAGATAGGCCTTTGAGGAACCCGAAGAAGAAGAAGAAGGGGCGGAAGAGCGCCCAGTAGTTGTCGAGCCATGAGCTCATCTTGGCATAAGTGCCCTCTTGGCACAGTGCCCTACCATCTTAGAGTGATCCTGGCCCCTTGCCCAGAGGAGGTAGCCAGTGTGATCTCTTAGTCATACAGTAGCCTAGACCAGATTAAGTACATCAGACTAGTAACCTTGTCCCTTCCACTTACCATCGAGCCACAGTAATCACGTAAGTAGTGTAACTAAAACCAGCAAACCTAAACCATTGTGAAAAGAGCCACTATGCTCATGATACGCATGGCCTAAGACCTTGGTGAGGCAAACATTTATGATATGAGGCAAACCTCATGTATTAACTAGTAATTAATAATTGTATTGAACACAAAAACCTTGTAATTTAGTTAGGACATTATCCCTTCCATTGGTGCTACGGTCGGGTTAGGATTGGTTAGGCTAGGGAATACCATAGAATGTACCACTAGGCTAGGTCTAAAACATCACGATTATGGGAGGTAGCATGAAATAACTGTAAGCACCTTGAAGTACAGTTAGAATTCTGTAATATAATGATCAAAGCTCATATCCTATCTAGAGTTAGGTAGATCCGTAGCTAGTGGGGAGCTTTTATAAATATTCTGCTGTTCGCCCTCTGTGCATTTTATTGTAGAATATTATTTTAATAAAGACAAGAAGACATCTGTGTCCATACTAAGGTAGGCTAGGCATTTAAAAAAAAGTAACATCTTTAACATTAGGGGCCTAACCCACAGAGAGGGTTTTCACCAAGTAACCTCTACTTAAGGTGGTCTTAAGCTGTCTTCTGCTTTGCCCTATGCATTCGGCGATGTGTTTGTCAAATTTTCAGATTGCCTGAGGCATAGGTTATGGACGCTCCCAACCGCCTTGTTTTGACCGAAGAAGATCAGAGAGGAATTCACCAGCGTGCGAGAGACACGTGTTGTGTGTACTAACTTCTTGTACTTTCCCTCCTACTGTTTTCACTGATATTAGTGAGCCGAGATGACAGCTATTATCAGCTATTATCAAGACTTTCCTATGCATTCGGCGATGTGTTTGTCAAATTTTCAGATTGCCTGAGGCATAGGTTATGGACGTTCCCAACCGCCTTGTTTTGACCGAAGAAGATCAGAGAGGAATTCACCAGCGTGCGAGAGACACGTGTTGTGTGTACTAACTTCTTGTACTTGCCCTCTTACTGTTTTCACTGATATTAGTGAGCCGAGATGACAGCTATTATCAAGACTTCCGATCGTCTGTTGTATGCGCAGCAACCTACGTCCACGGTAAGTTTGAAATTTGTCAAAGTTTCGTCGATTCGCTAGTATCTTTTTTCTGTATTTCCAGCTCCTTTGTTTTCCCTCTTCACCACCATCTACTAACCCAGGTAACCAATTTATTTTTATGAAGTCTAGAGTAAGAATAATTTATATTGCTTAGCGACACTCAACTATTCCCATGCGGTAATTAGGAATAAGGGAAGGTTAAGTAAGTAATTTTCAGCATTTGGGCAACCTTGTGTCTCGATCCCATTGTTCGGAAGAGAAATAGCCTTTATCAGTACTAAATTGCGTACGATATAATCCGTTGTGAAGCAAATGAAAAATTGACTGTGGGCGATTGTTCAGGAAATTTCCTTGCTAACTGCATATTCTTTCTGTGTCGGGTTTTTCTTCTTGACTGGCGACCTTATTCAATTAATAATTGCCTGTCTTTGAGGTTAATTTTTAGCTTTAAATGACAGGTTACCTGCGTTCTTGGCACTCAGAACCTCA
>JANJGK010000017.1:5204016-5224016 GCA_039081455.1 Macrobrachium rosenbergii | reverse complement strand
TGTCTATTGTCAGGTCATTAAAATACAACTGCGTGTGTGCTGAGGGGAAATTGCTCCTATGCGTGTGTGCTAAGGGGAAATTGCTCCTATCTGCATTCAAGTAATGGCCCGCAAGTTGAAGGCGAATAGCTATCTGTCCGAATTATTGGGTGTCATAAAAGCAGCATATGAATAATCATCACCCGCCCCCCTTCTCTCTCTCTCTCTCTCTCTCTCTCTCTCTCTCTCTCTCTCTCTCTCTCTCTCTCTCTCTCTCTCTCTCTTATAGATATATACAAACATAGCCAGATAAAGTTTTTCTTCGCTAAGGTCTGTCTACTAATACACTTTTACGTGTCTGTCTATTTCTTGAATAAATGTGCCAAAAATACATCTGTTAGACCTCATGAAAATTACGAAATATTTTTCAGTATTCCATCATTTTTATCCTATCCTAATCGAACGGTACAGAATTGCCAATAAAAAGTGAATAAAATAGTTATCTGTATGATTGTTACAACGTTTTTTTGTCTCGCCTTTCATGTGAGAGCCAGATGTCCTAATTTCGAGTTTAAAATAGATAGTAAGTCGCAACTCCTAACATAGACAAAACTTTCTGAAAACTTCAATTAAATTCATTTAAATGTTAATTAGTTTCAATCAAAAATAAACAAATCACAAGAAAATCTACATACACAAAATAATCTCCTGATTTATGAGGTAGCAATAGATTACAATTAGAAAAGTACAGGAAAGAAAAAGTAACGGTAGAGAAATTATGCATTCATTATATTTTTAAAAGGTAAAATTTTTGAATGAGCAAATAATAGTTAATCCTGGCGCATGGCGTGAGTGACGGAGGGTGACGCCGGGTAATTAAAACAACAATATTGAAATCTTTTTATTTAAGAAGCAAGAGCATCTTCATTGTGGATAAATGTCCATAACAAATTGATCCTCCCTTCGGTTCCCGTCGGTTGCAATGAATAATCCTAATGTAAACATAATAAGGGATAAAATAGCTTGTCATAATAGTTAACTTTGAGAATTTGGACTTGATGTGTCTTTACCACTTTCATAAATTTCCTATATATGGTTACTGAGGCCATTGCAGCATTTCATTTGAAACATGAAAACTCTATTTACATAATATATTATGTTATCAAAACGAACTGTTATCGTAGTCCTGTTTGTAATAAAAGCAGTCGTTATTAAAGAATTAAACATGTGCTTACGAGAGTATGATAGAGAAATAAATAAGTAAATCTGACGTAAGCACAAATAAATACTCCACATTTTCTCTCTCTCTCTCTCTCTCTCTCTCTCTCTCTCTCTCTCTCTCTCTCTCTCTCTCTCTCTCTCTCTCTCTGTCGCAAATATGCGTAAATGGAGTCAGTTTTATTCAACGATCAACTTGTAATACGAAAATTATCTCTGCATCCTTGATAATGGCTATCAAAAAACTGGGTAAAGTATTAAATGTATCGCAGCCAAACCGATGCTGATGCTAATACTCTGATATTTTTTGTTGCTATGCACTGTTGATATTTACTCGACCACTCACGTCAGCTAAAAGCAAATACACTCAAACAATATACATATATTGTTACGTTGGTCATTCGGGTGATGAGTTTAATTATAAATTACTGTGATTTATATAGCCTTGCTTTACCTAAGACCCATATATTCCTATAAATTAAGGCTAAAAGTTACCAAAAAAGACAATTAAATTAATTACATTGGTCACCAGTTGAAACTGAATTAAGTAAATAACATTACCCAAACAACTAGTTTCAACAAAAAGAAAACAGAAATAAAAATATGAACTGATATCTTATGGGAGCTAATAACAGCTCCAACTTTGTCCACTTCGGACACAAGATATTTCAACATAAATTAGTGGATGACGCAACAGCTGGGGAACTCTTGTGACGTGCCTATGAGTAATTTTAAGCGCAAGACTTGGGTACAGTGTTATGCTAATCCTTCTCCAGACAAGAATCTGGCCAGGTTCCAAGGCATGCCGTATTCTGGAAGAGATGTATCTAGATAACAATTCAATATCACACTTATCATTTACTGACTGCAAGGGATGAATCTTAGATCAAGAAAATTACGTTAACACCATGGAGGATAATTTATGCAATCTCACCAGGCAACAATAATTGTACTTCATATATTTGACTTCATAAATGGGATATGGTTTTACTAGGATTTTCCTTAATCAGTGACTGTTTAAGAGAGAAACTTGAAACATGAAACAAGTGCGAGGTCTAAAGGAAGGAACTGGGAGTAGTTGTCATCTTCAGACTTACTGTTTGAGTAAATGATGCAACGATCAATTGCATCAGAATCCCTAGGTCCGTTGAAATGGCAATTTCCCCAGCTGTTCCACAAGAGGGGGAAGAACAAAGGGAGAAGGCTATGAGAGACACACAGTGCTTGTTCTCTCTATGAAGAATACCTCTGGACTGCCCAAGCTGGGTCAAAATGCATGGGTGCTTGCTTGAAAGACTCCTCCCACCAGGTCTTGTTGGCTGGCCCTTGGGTAGTGCCTGAAAAATGACAAAAACTAGCCAGTACAAAGGCCATAGAAAAGTGAGCTTAGGGTACATCCTATCTAAAGGTGGTACTAGTAAAACCTATCCTGTTGAATAGGCCCTTAAACTAAACTTCAAATCTCCAGCTGACGTTTAATGTTTTTGGAAAACAAGCCCAGCTCTCTGACTCCTCTCCATAAACTGCTTTACAAAGAGAAAGTTTTGGGTCTTTCTTTTTTTTATATTTCTACTAAATAAATGAAGAGTGGTCGAACATGGTAATATTCATAATATGTATATATATATATATATATATATATATATATATATATATATATATATATATATATATATATATATATATATATATATATATATATATATATATAATCATGAAGCTACAAATGTCGCTTAATATCAAATTCACGCTATTTCAGGAATATCTCCGATGGAGAATTGTCGCCAAAGGGGATTTTATATAAGTGATAAATGAATTGGTATTGTCGGGACACGAACCCTTGACACGAAACCTATTCAGCGACTCCAGTAGACGCTACCCACTGAGCTATCAAGATTGCTCAATGGGTAGCGTCTACTGGAGTCGCTGAATAGGTTCTTGACACGAAACCTATTCAGCGACTCCAGTAGACGCTACCCACTGAGCTATCAAGATTGCTCAATGGGTAGCGTCTACTGGAGTCGCTGAATAGGTTTCGTGTCAAGGGTTTGTGACGATACCAATTCATTTATCACTTATATAAATTCCCCTTCGGCGACAATTCTCCATTGGAGATATTCCCGAGGTAGCGTGAATTTGATATTAAGCGACATTTGTAGCTTCATGATTGTATATAAATCACGGTGTGATAAAAAATTTCATATATATATATATATATATATATATATATATATATATATATATATATATATATATATATATATATATATATATATATGTGTGTGTGTGTGTGTGTGTGTTTGTGTGTGTGTGTGTGTGTGTGTGTGTGTGTTTGTCTCTGAGTGGCTTTGAATTTAATTTCCGGACACTTAATATTACTATTCCGCATTCCAACCAGAATGATTGAAAGAAAGAGCCAAAAATAAATGAATACTTTCACAATGTCCAGTATTTTACCATTAGTTATATATATTTTTTCCAATGAAAGTACGTTATGACTTTTATTACATTTTTTTATTTGCGTCCCTCACCATTATAAATCTATTTCCTTTAGGCTGTTAAATTTTTACTATTCAATGGTCGATTATCATTGCTGTATTTCCGATGACGGAATTGACCCATTTCCTATACTTTGATGGGAAGGAAATGAGTATTATATTGAGTTTAAAAGTCATTGGTATTTGGGTAGTCATTCAAAAACCATGGCTTTGTATATCTTTGCTATGTGTGCATGTATATAAACGTATACAGAAAAACATTATAGGAACTTCTGCTCGTGCTGTGTGAGCCTCCTTCCTCAAAAAGACAAATAAATGGTAAATAAGAGCGTCCTCTCTCTGTGTAGGGTGATAATTGCATAATTTCGGAAAACAAAGGCTTAAACGTCCATGATTTGTACTCTTATTGCTGTTTACTTGCTTCCATTTCCACTGTTGACCATGTGGGGTCCAGATCTGTCGCCGGGACCCTCGTGACACACCGAGTATTCTCAGGAAACAGATCCAGCGCTCCTGATTCAAACTGTCTTTTATGCATTTTACAGAAGATACTTTATGTCCTTGTTAGAACTGAAATCTCTTCCTAAATTGTATATAGAATTGTTAACCATTCTTCAGGTGTAAGAAAACATATCTGACTATGTATAGACATCCCTGTTTTTCCTTAATGTCAGATGCTACTTTTATCTTCGCAAGAGTTTTAGACCTGTCAGAGATTTTGTGTCGATAAATCAGCATAACTTGAATCTGCCTCTTACTTGCTGCCTCTTTATACTGGTGACCCCGAAGATGACAGCCACCATCACCACCGGCTTCAGCCCTTCCAGAAACAACACTGCAGTAGCAAGCATCTGCCTACTGCCCTTCACAACCCACAACCCAGAGGCCTGGTTCTTCAGAGCAGAGACCATCTTCTAGTCTAGGAAGATCTCCTCTTCATCCCTCAAAGCCGACGCTGTCTTCGAGTTCCTGCCAGATGACATCTTCGAACAGATCACAGAATGGCTCATCAACCAACAGACAACCGTCACCTACGAAACACTGAAGGCCCAACTAAGTTCGTCCTCCGCATGCTGCCCGCCCGCAGAACTAGGGAATTCCTAGACAATGGAGGGGCAGCAATAGGAGACCAGTGGCCATCATACATCTACAAGCAACTGCAGCAGCTAGTTACGATCCCTGTCACAGTTGGCTGCCCAAAGACTATGGTGGACTTTGTGAGAGAGGTCCTACTCACAAAATTACCACGCCAAACGGTCATGGTTTTCCCCAACACATAAACCATGAAACTCGACGATTTCCTGAAGACAGCCGATGCCGTCCATCTAGCCCACAAGTCGATGGAGCCTACACAACCATACATAGCAGCAGCTACCCCACAGCCACAGCAGCAGATCAACACAGAGACGGACAACGATCCAGAGGGTCCCACCACCCACATACCCCGCTACCAGAGCTCCAGGTGGAAAAAACCTAAGTTACAAGCCCAAAACAGAATGCCCCAAGGGCACTTGTTTCTACCACTGAAAATGATTGCTGCTTGTCAAAAAAACATGCAAAGGGGTCACAGCAGTGACCCAGCAAAATAAACATCAGCAGTGGGCAGACTGGTTGCCTCGTAAGAGAAACCACACCTGCTTTCTGCTGTCTTTCTTCCAGATATAGGCAAAAAGACTCAACATGTTTTTTCATCATAAACAAAAGATCAGAGTTCCTGGTCAACACAGGCGCATGCAGTTCATTCGTGCCAGCCAGCCCGCACGAATGCCTCATTCCAACCCCCAGCACCCTACAGGTGTCCATTGCCAGTGAAGCCCTGCTGAAAACATACAGGAAAAGGGCCATGAATTCGGTGGAAGCAGTACAAATGGATGTTCGCCACAGCAGAAGTAATAATCGCACTTTTAGGAGTGGACATCTTAAAATCCCACAACATGTTGGTAGACATAGCAAAACTGCAGCTGAACACATGACCTGCCCCTGTATCCCCACTCATGCCGACTCCACCACCAGAGATAAGTCGCCTCCTACAGGAGTTCCTGGAGGCATTTAAGGACGACCTGCATGTGCAACCTGACCAAACCCACAAAGCATCATGTCCAGTTCCCCCAGTGCACACCTGTTTTAGATGTTTGGCCCCAGAAAAACTTGCCCACACCAAACAAGCTTTCCAGGACATGGAACGGGCATGAATACGCCAAAAAGCCTCCAGCTGCTGGGCATCTTCCTTACACATGGTAACAAAAGCTGAAGGCACATGGCAACCCTAACAAAACCTGAAGGCACATGGCAACCCTGCGGTGACCACTGGAGACTCAGCATCAAACAGTACCTGACAGGTACCCACTGCCAAACATAACCAACCAGATTTAGGGTGCCAAAATATTTACGAAGATCAACCTGTTGAAGGGACACTTCCAAGTCCTGGTCACCAAAGAGGATGTAGAAAAAACAGTCATTACCACCCCTTCGGCACATACACCTTTAACTATCAACCTCCAACGTCTGTGGAACAAAATCCTGGGCAACCTACCCTCCTGCATCGTCTATGTCAACAACACGCAGCCCCAACATCAAACAACACATGAGAGTTGCTAGGAGGGTCCAGCAAATACTTAAAGAAAATGGACTTACTGTCTGAAAAGACAAATGCAAATGGGCAAAACCAGTAATGGAATTCCTGGGCAACCAAATAAGCCTCGAAGGTATCAAGCCCCTCCTGATGAATGTCCAAGCAGTGACCAACTTCCCAAAGCCAACAACAATCAAAGCAGTCCAAGAATTCGTGGGAATAATTAACTGTTACCACCGTTTCATACCCAGCCTTGCTGAAATAATGGCCCCAACATATGATTGCATAAAAGGAAAACCTAAAAACCCATGCTGGTATGAAAAACAAGATAAAGCCTTCACACTAGCTAAAAAAACAGTCCCATCTGCTGCCACACTAATCTTTCCTTTACCCCATATATCCTTCACCCTAACGATGGAGACGAGTAGCACAGTGATGGGCATGGTAATTGAAAAAGCCACAGATGATAGTCATTGCCCGTTAGCATTCTTCAGCTAGAAGTTATTGCCAGCAGAACAAAAGTACTCCATGTTCAACCGAGAGTTATTGGCAGTCCACAGAACCATCCATCACTTCCTACCCATGCCAGAAGGACAACAATTTGTGATGCAGACAGACCACCAACCATTGGTACATGCCTTTACTAAAAGCAGAGATGGGTGGTCAGCAAGACAGATAGCAGAACACCCCTACACCATCAGATACTTAAAGGGCTCTTCCAACAATGTGGTAGATGCTCTTTTCTGAAACTCCATCAACACCATCCAGATTGGGATATCATATCCCAAAATAGCATCAGCTCAGATGGATGACAAGGACCTACACTGACTTCGGCAGGAGAACCCTGCCCTTACGTGAAGCAGCGTATTCATCAGTGATGGGGAGATGACCATTGCCTGCAAGACGATTACCGGATGCTCTCACCCATACCTACCGTTAGGTTTGAGAAACAAAACCTTCAACCTCGCCCACAAGCTGTCCCACCCATCGAGCAGATCCACTTCCTGAACCTTGTTGGAGAGGTACATCTGATGGGGAATGAAGGTGGACATAAGAAAGTGGGCAAGAGAATGCCTCCCATGCCAACCATCAACAATGAGGCACACAGAGATGGGGATAAGAGAATTCCAGACAACACAGCGAGGACTGGCCCACATCCATGTAAATATTGTGGGACCCCTGCCCACCCCCAAGAGGTACAGGTATCTCTTCACAATCATTGACAGGGAAACCAGGTGGCCAGAAGCAATACGTGTAAGGCAGCAGACAGAAGAGAGTTGTATGAAAGCACTGATAGACTGGACCAGCAGACATGGAGTACCTCAGTACATAACAAGCGACAGGGGAGCTAAGTTCACCTCCACCTTGTGGAGCTCCCCCTCTGCCAACCTAGGGACAAAACTCATTTACACAATGGCATACAACCCAGAAATGAACGGCATGGTGGAACGGCTGCACTGCTCCCTCAAATCAGCACTTACCGCCAGATGCCAAGGCAGACGTTTTTCAAAACATGAAAAAGTCCGTGACTCTTCCAGACATTCATAGAGCATTGGAAAGTATCATGCCAGCAAAGACAACATAAGACGTAGCAAGAAAAGAATACATCCCCAAAAACCTTAAAAGAGCAAAGTGTGTGTTCATAAGAATAGACGCAAAGAAGCTCGCCCCCTTCTCTCCAGCCTACTCGGAACCACACTGCATACTACAATGCAGAGAGAAAGCTTATCAGCTGACGGTGGACGGGAAAATCACCTGGGTCTCTGTAGGGGAGGGGAGGAGAGTACTGTGAGGTCCAGATCTGTTGCCGGGACCCTCAGGGCATCCTCGCTTCAAAACAAAATCTACATGATGCACCGAGTACTCTCAGGAAACAGATCCAGCGCTCCTGATTCAAACGATCTTTTATGCATTTCACATAAGATACTTTATGTCCTTGTTAGAACTGTAATCACTAATGTATGTAGGGCATTGCAAGCTTTCCAACCATATGTATTTGAAATCTCTTCCTAAATTGTATATAAAATTGTTAACCATTATTCAGGTGTGAGAGAAAACATATCTGACTTTATATATAGACGTCCCTCTGTTTTTCCCTAATGTCAAATGGCACTTTTACGCACGCATGAGTTTTTGACCTGTCAGAGATTTTGTGTCAATAAATCAGAGTACCTTGAATCTGTCTCTCTTTCGCCGCCTCGTTATAACCCTGTATTTGTTTTCATTTACCTTAATGTTTCTGATTCTCCAAAAAAAAAAAAAAAAAAATCGTACTTTATATCCTCATTTTAGTTTCTTCAGTTACCATGTTGTTTTCTATAAAGATTTGCCATTTAGCGTTCGTTCCTCGTCTTATTTTCTCGTACGCTTACTTGCACCGTCCCTTTGCTTTTGAAGGGAGCTGGAGCCTTTCTTTTCAAATAATTTCTCCATGGACAGACGCATTTAAAAGGCATTGCGTCCCAACATAATTTCTTCCCATCTACCATACCAGCCACGCTCATGCATACAAATTCTGCTCATGCTTCACTTTGACGATAAAAGCATATATGATAACTGGAAATGTACGCAATAAACAACCTGTTTTTCATTGACTGAAACGTTTCCCAGAAATGTTAAAAAAAAACATGTATTGTTCACCCATTCTTTCTCTTATGTACATTCAAGTTCTTAGAAATTAAATATTTACAAAATGTTATGTGTAATGTTTCCGACATAATCTTTGTGTTAGATAGAAAAATCAACTCTCAGTACCCTTCTACATTTCAGATGCTAAATGAAACTGACAAAATTCATCACGAAAGGAACATCTTTTGATATACGAGTATGTATTGATTTTTATTTACATACACAAATGCTAATGATTTACATAATTAACATTATTCTCTTGTGGCTCTTTGTATATTATTTTTTTTGGCCAGAATGCCAACTTAAAGAGAATTCGATTTAACAGACTCGATGTTCACTGTTTCTTAAGTTCGTTTTTGTTTTCAGGTCACACGTCAGTAGACCTTGGAAAGAGCACCAGATGTCATTATCCGTGAGTTTTTCCTCTGATTTGGAATTTACTGCATGCTTTTGTTTCCCCTTTTGCCTTACTCCTATTTCGGGTCTTTTTCTTGTTTTTTCTCTTCAGAAGAAACGGCTTTTATTCAACTCAACAGGAAGATGAAAGATTAAACAACAGAACAACTAACAGGCAGGAATACAAATAACATTATATGATAATATTACCATTTATATTTAACTAAGTTAATCCTCTTGCTAGCTTAGCATTTGATTCTGTTTATCATTATTCATTTTACTATATACTAGGTTTTATTTATTTACATGACCCTCATCTAGAATGATGAAAGATAAGATTAGAATGAACATTTATTTTCGTTATAATTTTTCGAATGAAAGGAATAGAGCAGTATAGAAAGAGTTAAAATAGTAAAAAAGAATTATTATTATTAAGATTTCTACCTATTCAATTTTAAGTCATATACAAACAAATTCAAGTGATAATTTCAAGTCTGTAAAGTAACTAACTACGCTGCAATTTATGTGCTGATATTATTATGCACTGCATATTAAGTATAAGTCTATTACTTACTACATATAACTTCATTACAACGATCCATTATTGCTATTTAATGAAAGTATGTGAAATTACATCGATTGCCGGTATTTTAACCCCCCCCCCCCCCGCCCCACCAAATGCTAACCTATTCTCGTCATAACTGTATCCTTGCCTATATACGAAACCGTGTAACTAGGGAATAATGATTTTCCCAAGGAATTTTTCAATACCTTCAATTAGACGAAAGGTAATCTTGTCAACTGTCCGGGCTAAGATGACAAAAAAGTACGAAATCGTAATTACTAAAGCATAAAAGCATTACGACCCTTGTTGAATAAAAGCAAACACTATTATGAATAATATATTAAACAAAATTAGTCTTTTCCTCGTAGAACAGATGCGCTTAGAAGGGTCTGATCTTTTCTGGTTCTTAGCATACTATATATATATATATATATATATATATATATATATATATATATATATATATATATATATATATATATATATATATATATATATATATATATATATATACATATATATACATACATATATATATATATATATATATATATATATATATATATATATATATATATATATATATATATATATATATATATATATATATATATATACATACATACATACATACATACATACATGCATACACACACACACACACACACACACACACACACATATATATATATATATATATATATATATATATATATATATATATATATATATATATATATATATATATATATATATATATTGTCATAACCAGGGGTCCTTGGGATAATAAATAGTGCACGATTTATAGTATGGACTGCCTTATGGGGTAAAGTGGGGTCCCCAATTATGAACAAAAGGAATGTAAAGGGGACTTACTTTGAGATTTTCATTGATTACCCTGGGGAACAAAGGTCACCAATTTGGAATTAGAACTCTCTTTACATTTAAGGGGTTTATTTACAGAAAACGGGGCAAATATGATAGACCAAAATGTAGCAATTTACAGACAAGTAAGTCAAATATGATAGGCCATGAATGCAGTAATTTACAGACAAGCAAGCAAATATGATGGGCCACAGATGCAACAATTCACATTAAAGTAAGTAAATATGATATGCCTAAAATGCAGCAATTTACAGACAAACAGTAAAATGAAAAGGGTAAATCCCAGGATAATGGCAATTAGTTTCTGCAAGTTGATTTCTGTGTTGGCAACAGATTCTTGCAATAAGGCTGCAACCAGGAATGGTTAGGAACTTTGGATGACAGTCAGTAAGGGATATCTTGGCATAGATTTGTGAACTGGGCAGGGTTATACAGTCTCCTGGAATAGAGTTCGAGGTTAACACATGCACACAATAATGCACAAAGAAAAATCACCCACAAAATGATATTACGCAAAATGCACGTTCTTAAATTCTAAACATTAATCAGCCCAGATATAAATATGAGAAATCTCTTAATCACGGTCTTGGAATATGAGTGGATTGGGCTTTTTGAAACAAGGAACACACGCTCGCCGTCACACAAAGGGGGAGGCTTTGGAGAATAAGGGTTTAGGCTTGAAAATAAATGAGAGAAATGGAAGGAAGTTATTGAAGGGAAACAGAGGGTGACTGGCGCCAAATTCACTCTCGTCTTACCTATTTGAGACGAATATTTGAGCTCCAAAATACCATGTCTCGGGCTTACGATCGTGAAATTTGGCCCGCCACCTGAGACAGGAGATGTGGCCGGACCGGTGACTGGACAGAGTCCACTTCTTTGCTCTCTGGAACGGTGGCGTCGGGTGTCTGAACAATAGGTCTCACCTGAAAGCAAATTCCTTGCCAGTAAAATAGATCAAAGGAATAGGGCTCAAAATGATAATGAGCCTAGAAGGGTCTTAGGGTCTTATCTTTGCTAGCTCCCCCCCCGAGTGGTTTGTGCCCTAATGTCTGTTTCCTGTTATTGTCTACCCTAAATGGTGGGGTGAGAGGGAGAAGTCTTGTCCAACGCTTTCTGTGACACGGGGACAAAGGTCTCTCACAAGATGGCTCAAAATAAGTGGGACACCATCCTTCATCCACCATTTTTGGCTTGCCTAGCAGTTAACTGAGAAGCTTTATTTTACTAGAAATTCAAGTAAATTGTGGTTGACTAGGAGGGAAGAATGGTATATATATATATATATATATATATATATATATATATATATATATATATATATATATATATATATATATATATATATATATATATATATATATATATATATATATATATATATATATATATATATATATATATATATTATGTTCGTCTTTAATGGTATGAGGGTGGTCATCAGAAATCATTGATTTAAAACGTTGTTCTTGTTGTTTTTACAGATTCCTTGAAGTGTTATATTTATATATTTAGCATTAGTTTCATACATGTATGATAAGTAACTCATGTAGATAATAACTTAGCATTTAAATATATATTTTTTTATAAAGCCACCATAACCATTTTCTTTGAATTCCGTTGATTTTACAACTAGAATTTACATCTTTCCAGTGATGTGCTGAACCTCAAAATAGTCGGACTCGGTAATATCCGAATTTGGTCATTATGTGGCATAAAATTAGAAGTATGAAAGACCGCTAAAATCTTCATTGCAAACAAGCCAAATGGGCTGAATATTACTTAAAACACTCCAGAGATCTTTACCACAAAACGATAGCTCTCCTTAAAAGTATAATCATTTCTTAGCCTCAACCAACTACAGCCAAGCTCAATAGAAATGCAACATAATTCTATTTGTGTCGTCCACAATCTGAGTATTACGTTGCCAAGTAGTGTTAAATTTCCTTTTTTATTTCCAGCGTCGTGCATGTCGATAAGTTTGCGAATTCAAAGATAACACAATTTTCCTTATGGGTATATGAGTATGATCTCTTTTATGCACTGATATAATACATAATCATTGTGACATGAATTTATTCTTTTTTTACATTGCTTAGCTCAAAGCACGGTGTGATAGGGTTAGCAGTGTTGTCAGTGCCAGCCCGCTTAACTTGCTACTCGAAATGGTCTTCGTAACTACCTCTACAACATATAACAGTAGACCAATAAGCTCAACAGTCACAACAACATTTTCAAAATAGGAATATGAATTACAAAAATGTTGTCTTTGAATTTTGATGTTTTATGCTACGTTTAAACTTCGTGTATGTTGCAAAACTATATATAGGCCCAACTAAAATAATTTAAGGCTTCTGAGATGTGACCTCGTTTATTAAAGGTTTCAATTTTAGAGATTACCTGTTGTTTTGAAAAATAAAAGATGGTGATTCTTTAAATTATATCGAAACGATAGCTATTAACCTAGATATTTATTAGTGTTAACGCCAGGTCCTACTCAACACTTAGTTTAACTAAGAGCGTTACTTTCTTGAAAATCGTGCTTGCTTTTGGTGTATAATTGACTCATTCATGTGTCAACTTGAAGTGCAAGAGTATGTAGAAATTGTTGATATAGAAATGTGAATGCTAAGGGTGACGCATTTTTAGCAAGCTTAACAAAAGTATAATTGCATAAGGAAATATTTGCTAGTAAACCATAAGTTTCAAATTGGTTAAGAAATATAACATAGATAATTTTATTTGTTATGAAAATCCAAATATTCCTATAACAAATAGAAAATAATTATATCCAAGGCCATTTCATTGTCTCAATCAAAACATTGTAGACCTGTGTTCCAGGTATTTCATGTTGCCGCCACTTAAATGTTGCGTCAGACAGGCTCCCCCACCCGTTGATATCAGTGGGTACGTTGTAGCTATATTAATAATTTTATATTTATTAATTTATATTTTTTTCAGAACTGAGACGAAAAAATAATCAAATAGGACTATTTCAAATTTTATTGTTGGAATGCAACCAATATTAATGTTATAAAAATCTTTTTTCGAATTTTTTTATTATATTCATATCTGAACCAAGGTTTGATGAAGACTTTCTTTCTCAAACACATCGGCGATGTTTTGAAAATGTTACGTAGCTTTTTTTCCGGAGTTTGGCTATGCGTGATATTTTCTTATAGTTTTGGAATATACGATAGATTTTGCACTTATGAAACACCTATTTGATCTTATTTTATTAAATAAATGTGTTTTCGCATTCAAGTAAGGGACAAATATGTAGCACGTTAGGTTGCTAGTTCGTGAAATTTGAACGAAATCCTATGCAGTCATATAGTATCACTTATGATGATGGCTGTACAGCTTAAGACAAAGGAAAAAATTTCCATATGAGATAATTAGTAACTGATGTTGGAACTGTAAAAATTGTGATGCCGTTCACCGACAGACAGTCTGTTCTCCGAAGAGTCTTTTACCGGTGAGGCCGTCTTTGGTCTCCCAAGAATGAAGAAGTTCTTTCGCAAGACTAAAAGCCAGAAAAGATTACACAAAAAATCAGTGTCTTGAAGCAACATCGTAGAAGGAGTGTCTTGCATGTAAGCGCCTGGATTATGTACCATTAGCATATTATGACTTTTTCAAGAGCCCTCCATCTCTGGATGGCGGCTGGAAGACCAGAAGGAGGTTTAGTTTGGATTAAACTATTTTGCCAAAGATTACTTCGGCCTTTTGTGAAACGTTCGTGCATGAAGTCTTGTTTCTTGTACGAATATAAGAGTCAACAGAACAAGAAAGATCAGATTCTTTCCTTTTTTATTTATTTATTGTATGTCATTGAATCCCACATCTCTCTCTCTCTCTCTCTCTCTCTCTCTCTCTCTCTCTCTCTCTCTCTCTCTCTCTCTCTCTCTCTCTCTCTCTCTCTCAAGCGTCTAGTGCTCAATTTATATTTACATAAATATTAGGTTAAAAACTAACTCAACATGCGCAGTAAGATCAGGTTCCGATGTCGCCATGTACCAATTAAGATATCATGGAATGAGAACTATCAGTACCATAAATCTTCGCACATGATTTTCTCTTTAATACAAGAGGCAATTGAAAATATGACCTCCACATGGAGTACCTATCCATGCTTAGCTGTGCATTATACTTAAATTGATCTCAAAATTAAATTGATTCTAAAGAGTTCTAAATAGATATATCCTGTCTTACTTTTATCATTTTTCATACCAAGGTTATTTCTCGATCACCTGCAGTCTCTGTTCTCGCATTGCTGTTAACAATTCACGCAAGAATGTATAAATATATAATCCGTAACTACTCGCATTCCTTTCATAGGCACCTCCTTTACTTGTCTTAATGGAGTTCGGCTCCGTGCATGCCGTCATCTTCACTTCTTTTCTTGACCTATTCTGAGAAAGAAGGGAGAGAGAAAGACTATAAATCTTCGGCATAACTTCGCCAGATTTCTCTCTCTCTCTCTCTCTCTCTCTCTCTCTCTCTCTCTCTCTCTCACTCTCTCTTTATACACACACACACACACACACACACACACACACACACACACACACATATATATATATATATATATATATATATATATATATATATATATATATATATATATATATATATATATATATATATATATAATGTAAAACTAAGATTCTCTCTCTCTCTCTCTCTCTCTCTCTCTCTTTATACACACACGCACACACACACACACACACACACACACACACACACACACACACACACACACACATATATATATATATATATATATATATATATATATATATATATATATATATATATTGTTAATCTAAGGTTTTTTTTCTCTCTCTCTCTATCTAATCTTTAAAAAACAATGATTTCTCAAAGGAACTCTTGTAAACATCCACACAGAAAACATTAACTGGACACTTGTAACATGGATACTACAATGAAAATACATTTAAGTGTTGGCATCATTCAGGGTGCTACGTAAACCTGTTGCTTAATGGGCTATTTAATGACGTCATCAGGGTGACTGGTTGTAATTCCTGTTCCTATTTTCAAACCGAGGACATTTCGGTCTTTTCTTCAGCTCACTATTCAGCGCTGCCAACATATTTTACGGCAACAGAATAAAGATAATAGGGTGTCTTTGTTTCCGTAATTACTCTCATCAGTCTGATGTGCTGGACATAACGTTATGGATGGATGCGGTCGTACCCTGCAGTTACATACACCCCATCATGAAGCTCCTGATGAATTGTGGCTCTTCGCTTCCCCCAATTATTCATTTTTCCCTGAGAGTATGTCTGATTTTATTATTTTTTTATATCCAGTTAAATATAATTGTTTAAAAGATTACATTTTTGTTGCTAGCGATGTGGTTCTTAATTGTTGAAGCTGTAAACCTTTTTGAAATTAAAATTTGTCAAAATGTTTTGTGCGAAGAGAATATTCGCACAAAAACAAACTATATATTATCTTTTAAAACATTATCTGTGTGCCAGTTTGTTCGAAATAGAATAAAATAGGATTAACATTATATGATTAGGAGTTTAAATGACAGACTTTATTAATCAGATCCGAAATCCCTTCATTATCAGGAGATGAAAAAGTATGACGGTAATGTCAGCTAGCATTTTACGGAAAATGCAAAATCCATTCTGATTACCATAGATTTTTTATCGCAGGAATCTCGTGGTTTTCACCTTTTATACAGATATAATAAGATTATGATTATTATTCAGTATAATTCCATCAGGAATTATTTTCATTATGATCGTCATTGTCATCAGCTTCGCAATAATGAAGCAAAAGTACTTGAAACTGAAGTTAAAATTTACATAAGTGTCATTTTGTCTCCCTTGCCATATAAGCACAATAGTCAAGTCAGCTCAACTGTTATACTGTAGCAATCATAAACAGATTATTATGAATACTACGGAAACATCAGAGCATGCTATATAAAATTTGGCTTGCGTATTGAATGATATAGTAATGTCAATGAGAGCTTTCTTACGTTTATAACTAATATAGCAAATAGTTTAATAAAAAGAGTTGACATGCGAGGAATGTCATTTGATATGCATTCAATATGTATCAAAATGGATACATGATACATAAAGATTTCAAGTCATTTTTTTCATATTTTCCCTAAATATGTAAATTTATATCATCTTGTTTTCTCTGTTGGATTACAGGAAAGAGTTTTCTTTTTTACTTATTCACATTTGTATATTTACAAAATTTGTTGTCAATCACTAAGATTCTTCTCAATGTGTGTTTTTTTATTTTTTTTTTTTTACAAAATCACTGAAAAGACAACGTTTCCCTTTTAACTACATGCTTTCGGTAACAAAATAAAACAAGTAAAAATGCGCAGAAATTTCTTCGGCGTAATCGAGTTTTACGTATAGCGTATAATGCTGTATGAAACTCTCAGCCACGACCATGAAACTCTCAGCCGCGACCCTTGAAACTTTCAGCCAAGGCCTGTGTTGTTGGCACCTATAGCGGTGCCAGACGCACGATTATGGCTTACATTAACCTTAAATTAAAAAAAAAAATACTGAGGCTAGAAGGCTGCAATGCGTCATGTTTGATGGTTGGAGGGTGGATGATCAACACACCAATTTGCAGCCCTCTAGCCTAGGTAGTTTTTCAGATCTGAGGACGGACAGAAAAGTGCGGGCGGACAGACAAATAGCTATCTCAATAGTTTCCTTTTACAGAAAACTAAAGCCTAACTTTTATACATTCTATTAGAGAAAACTCGTGTTATAAAATCATTGTACAAAGCTATGAAACGGTCACGAAAAATACTTAATGTTTCCTTTTCACATGGAGGTATAATTCAAGCAAAAATAGTATCCCGTATTTACCGATTTACGGGCCCTGTTAATATTGAGGCCAGCAGATGGACACTGATCTTATTTGTATTATTTTTATTCAGGATACTTCACTAATTTTGGAAATAATGGAGAGATCAATGATGGGATCTTTGTAGTATACATGTATACATGTACACAGTAGTATGGATGAAACAAATATGTCCTCTATGAACTCAGTTCCAAAAACACGGAGTATTCTCCCGGAAAAAGAGTAGGAAATAAAGCACATGAAATTACATGGATATATGGATCGACTATATTTCTGTACAAATTCCAAATATCTTTAATGCAAAGTAAATTAAGGAAAATAATGAACTCTCCTCATATTCTTTTATCACGATTATTTTGGATAGGTTTCAGATGTAACAGTTCAGATGATATCCTTATTTAGCGAAAACTGTTAAGCAATCAGGAAAGCGCATGAAATTAGTGGTTGGAAGTGGACAAGAGAGACAAATGAATTATTGAAAGAACCAAAGAGAGTCTTATATATATATATATATATATATATATATATATATATATATATATATATATATATATATATATATATATATATATATATATATATATATATATATATATGTAATAGATGGTTCTTAAAAAGGTTTACAAACTAATCCTTTTTTTTTCGACGAAAAATTCATGTAAAATTTACGAGAAAAATAGGTCACGTCCTATGATATCATTTCTTTTTGTTATATATAATTACTTTTATTTTTTTTTTTTATAAAGGACAGTGCTTTTTTCCGTTCGCTTGAATACACTGGGTCATTTTTTTACCTGAGTTTCTGGGAAAAAAGTCATGCGAGAGATATTAAAATCCTGATTGTGAAAAATTGTTTTATTTTATTCGTTTTTATATTATTCTCTCTCTCTCTCTCTCTCTCTCTCTCTCTCTCTCTCTCTCTCTCTCTCTCTCTCTCTCTCTCTCTCTCTCTCTCTCCTCTCATTGTTCAAGAAACATTTCTTACAAAAAATAAAGAACCATTCGTATTTCTCGCATGGAAAAATACCTTCTCGTCCAGCAATGACACGCTTTAAGAAGCGGATGGGTGAAATAAAGAAATTCTTTACAAATATATCCGAATGTAAACGTTATTCATCTTGTGAAGGATTTTTCTCTTCCCGTTTCAGGTTAATAGATGATGTTGCTCACAGACGCGACACTTTCTTTTTATAGCGAGGTTATTTCGTTACCATTACGATCAAGCTTCAGGAAAGACAATAGAGATAATGTACTTATTCTATTTGCTCTATTACGCTCATCAGTTTTATAAAATAGGACGCAAAACCATCGCTTTATTTAATGGTACATTAATGCTATGAAATGGGTAATAGGAAGCATTACGTCCGATTACGGCTTTCTAGGTTCCTTCATCTTGTTTTTGTTAATCTTACATACTCACTGAGAGAGAGAGAGAGAGAGATGAGAGAGAGAGAGAGAGAGAGAGAGAGAGAGAGAGAGAGAGAGAGAGAATACAAGTAATGAACCCTTCCATTGTGGAATCCTATTTTTTGCTGGACTCCGGTGGAACTGTTGTACCTACATATCTGATTACGATTTAATTTTCATAGCTAGAAACTGCCGTGAAAGTTCATGTTTCATCTATTAAAAAAGCTAACAAATGCAGCTTCATTATTTCACAAGTCATAAAGAAGCAAGCATAAATAACAAAACGAATCGACGTACCTTCTTTAACTTCGTTCATGATCCTTCATTAGAGAAAACTTAGCTTTACCTATCATCCTAAAATCACGTGACAATATTTATAAATTATTTTAAATCTCTTCGGTCATTCCATTTATTCGCTTGTGTTCATGTCTCTCTCCTGGCGAAGTGACTGAACTTTCCTTGTTGACTTCGCGTGTTTCCTAAATTATTTAAATATTCTTGTCGATTCTTTACTTAGCCATTTACGCGTGATACTTTATTGAGTGAAATTATACACTCTGTATATATTTATATAATATATATATATATATATATATATATATATATATATATATATATATATATATATATATATATATATATAATCAGAAAGCTACAAACGTCCTTTAATATCCAATTCGCTCCACCTCGGAAATAATATATTTTCATATATGTTACCGAAGGGGAATTTTTTAGTTGATAATAAGTTCGCCGTCCGTGGGGCCGAACCAGCAAAGGACGAGAACTCAGGACTACAGTGGACGCATTAAACCCAGTCGTCCCACGGGACGGCCGAACTTATTATCAACTAAAAAATTCCCCTTCGGTAACATATATGAAAATATATGGAAAATATATTATTTCCGAGGGTAGAGCGAATTGGATATTAAAGGACGTTTGTAGCTTTCTGATTGTATATGAATCACGGTGATGT
>JANJGK010000017.1:5199664-5203916 GCA_039081455.1 Macrobrachium rosenbergii | reverse complement strand
AGTTCATGACACTGATGATTACTGAATATTACATTTCACGCTGTTCACTCTCCGTTATTCAGTAAATTATATTTTTTGTGTATTCCTGCATTTTGTTTTGATAACTCATCTTTATGTTTACATCAACGAAACACACATAAAGCGAAGGGCCACTGAAACATTGTCTTGAAACCTCTTACCCAGAAGCCTAAGTGTAAATATCAGTAATTACTATCTCCAGCTGCTGTCCTTCTTTCTCCACAGCTGAAACGCTTGTTTTTACGTTTGCGCGTGTTGTGATTCATTTCTGTACATGGAAGGGTAAATTTTTCATACCTATTACTCCATATAGTAGAAAAATGTTTTTCTTATTCCTCTAAAAAATTGTGGTATTCATTATAACTTTACTTCTTGGTTTATTTCAAGTTATTATTGTGAAATATAGTCTTCAGCCTCATCTCTCTCAGTAGCTTTCTCTCCATATTTTTTCTACATATCCATTTTTTTCATTATGTAGGGAAACATTCCTTCAGAATGAGTGTTAATACAAAGTTCATCTTAAGAACACTCTTGTTCACGGACATTGTCTACAAATATAAAAAAAGCAGCGATTCTTTAGTATTACGTAAAGTTTATATTTTAATAAGAAATCAAATGAAACTGAAATGCATCCCACGATACAGATCGTCAGTAAAATCATGGATTTTTTTGTTACTTCCGCGTGAAATTATGCTTAGCTCAGATATTCTTCCTTGGAGGATTTTGTGTCGATATATTTTATGAGAATAAAACATATTCAGCTTACGTTCCACAGCGTCTGTCTGGTATTTTGCTTTTGGAATTACGACACCTGGTGAACCCTTCGTTACCACAAATGTTTCAGTACGATCCAAAATTCTCTTACTTCCCAAAAAACTTATACGTTTTACGTGAAAATTCCACTAAATCGCCTCTTAAACCTGTGATGAACCTTTAATAAATGAGCTGGGATCTTTCATGAAGGGCACTCACTCAAAAGTTCCTTATTCAATTTTGTAAAAAAAAAAAAAAAAAAAAAAAAAATCATCACTGGAGCACGTGAGAACAAATTAGCACTGGGATAGTTTTCAAAGTAGGTGAAAGAGGAAAACGCTAGTGAAAATTATCTATCTTTGCATAAGAAAGAGTGTGCTCTTTAGGATCCATCTCTCTCTCTCTCTCTCTCTCTCTCTCTCTCTCTCTCTCTCTCTCTCTCTCTCTCTCTCTCTCTCTCTCTCTCTCTCAACAAGGTACATGTATACTCAGAATCAATAATGCAAAATTTTTTTCCCATAACTATTCTAAGTAGAATTTTTGTATGACTGCACACTTATCATTGTAATGACTCCTAGTAACGATACCATATGTATTCATTCAAATTCATTAATTCGGTTTAGAGAGCTTAAAAGCTCTTTAAATCAATATTTACATTTATTGTCTGTGATCAATGCACCAACCTCAGGCTTTTGCTGAACGCAAAGCGAATCGCCTTCCCAGATAAGGAGATTATTAGGTATTAGTCGGGGAGACTCATTAACTGCCATTACCAATTAATCAGACTTTGATATATCAATGGAGGCTGGAACTTGCCGGTAATCACAAAAGACAGATTTTCATCCGGGATATTGTATAAGAAGTTGGATCTGTTAGCGACTTATATAAGGATAAGGTTCTTTAAATATATAAGGATTGTTCATAATAGATAATAAACAGCATTTAATTACAGTCATTCATTTTGTTTCTTTTTTTCATTTTGAATAACGTGTCTTACTCTTCTTTTCTTTCATCATTCATTCCTATTATTTATCACTATTGCCGTAATGACATATGTGAGGGTCTTTACATGTTAACATTCCGAATGTTGTGAATAAAGATAAAATCTGTCATAACAAATTCATTTATTCCAGCACACCGGAAGGCAGAAGAATACAATAACGCAAAGTCTCATAGGATAGATTTTCGTATCCAGTTAATGGGCGCATTCTAACGATCTGTGCATTGGAAATCATTCGGCGAAGACAAGGGATGGTCAGGATATGCAAGAATGAATGTGCATCCCTAATGAAGCTATATAAAGTTCAAAGATCCGTCAAAACTACTTGAACTTCTTCAGCCTGTAAACTTCGTGGTTGTCTTGTGGCACTGGTTAAGAGACACCGATTCTCCTTTCAAATTGGTGTTTTTCTAGTAGGTATCTTTTCTCTCGCGGAATGGCTGTTTTCAAACGAGGGAATTACTTTCATGTTAGTAGTAAAATTTCAGTTTCGTTCAGTGGAAATGCGCAAATTTCAAACAAACCTTCGTCAGGTAAGATCAAGGTGGATATAGGATGATATATTCATTCCAAAATTTCTACTTGATTTATAAAAGACATTTCCGTAGCTTGTCAGTTAATATAAATGAGAGCTGAATGTATTCAAGAGGTCCAGTGGCTGACTTTATATTTTGGTAGTAAGCAGTTACAGAATGGAGAGACTTTCTCATAAATGTGGGTTTTTATTACAAAATAAAGAGTTAAAAACGGAGGAAGCCTTCCCATTTTCCTGACCTATCTTCATTTGACAAATCAGTTTCTATCTGTTCCTGGGAATTCCTGGAAGTTTCAAGGAGCGAATCAACGGAGTATTTCACTTAAAATCTCGAAATCCTTTCTCTGGAGACTGAAGAAGAATCATTCGCATTAAAAAGTTTAAAGTGGAATTGCAATCATTCATCCCAGGCGAATCTAATTAAGTTCTTTGTCAGATCAAAGAGACAGACTGATAGTTAGAGCAGTAAAATAAATGTCGCAGCGTTTGTACATAATTTTCTTATAAAAATTAAAGACAAAATTTTTGTTTTTGCAAACGTGTTTAATTAGTTAAATTAAGGACCCTGATAACTTTATTATGTATACTGTGCCCACTGCAATTACCCAGTACAAAGAATTCTTTATGAAATTGATTGCACAACAACGCTTACGCGTTAATCGAATTATAACTTAATGGATTGACCCGTAAGATCTAGTTAACACCTGTGTGTGACGTTAATTATTTTTTGTCCTTATTAATACCTACGTACCATTCACCAAACCATTATACAACTTAAGTATTGTAACTTACCACAGAAAAACACACAAAGAAATAAAACAGTGATAAATAATGCTAACGGAACTAACGCAAAGACATTTCGTTAAGGGCAATTTTCTTAAAAGATGGTTCTTCTCCATAAAAGTCAGTTGTTTCTATCAGAAGGTTTTCGTCGTACCTTCCTATTCTCTTGTGAATTGCTCTGGGATACCCGAGGCTTCATTTCGAAGCCCACAAGAGAGTAATCATTCTTTGGTAAATCCTCCATATGTGAATAACAAAATTGATTCGGTTTTAGAATAACGATGAGTCCCCATGAATATCTCTTCAGCTCTTGCGGTCGAAGTTTGAGTCTCTCGATTTTTTACACGATTGACTTAATCCCCGAGACAGGCGAATTGATAGTATCCTTTTTCATACACGAGTTCTACTTTCCACAGATGTTCGTGTAAATTATTACATCCACTGAGGCTGTTAAATTCTTTGTTCTGTTAATGTCTGTGTACTGTACTTGTCTCTTATTTTGTTTTGTCTGTTTGTCACCATGGCGTGCCATTACCTAGCGACTGACAACTAGCAGATATTTGGGACTTCATTCAAGGGAAGAGGAGAGCTTTTGGAATTGAATTTCTCATCCTTGTTGCAAGAATTCTTGGATTAAAGGACCGACACGCTAGATATCCTTGGCACCATCATCATCTATTTTTCTGCAGAAATATGACTAATATATTTGTACAGAATGTTTTTCGGACATTACGTCTTCTCTCGGCCTTCAAGATTTTTCTTTTGCCCTCGGGAGTTTGCCACTGGGAACCTAAGCACTTTCTGAGGAATTTTGCCTATCAAACCACAGACACTTGTGGCGATAACTTTTCCAAAATGGATGCGATAGCCAAGTTATTACACGGACCATACTTCTTAGCATATCTCATCTGGGACTACTCTTCCTTTACAAAAAAAGAGAGAGAGAGAAAAAAAAAAACGAAAAATTGTAAGAAAAGTTTATATTATTTCCACTTGGCGATATTGCTTAGGAATCAAGTATGATCTAGTAATGTACCCATGCCAGATAAAGGTCATTTATTATACAGACCGACAGACAAACAAACGCACACACACTCATATATATATATATATATATATATATATATATATATATATATATATATATATATATATATATATAT
>JANJGK010000017.1:5154664-5194664 GCA_039081455.1 Macrobrachium rosenbergii | reverse complement strand
AATACATGTCTGTGTAGAGCTGTATGCAAGTTAAGGTAAACGGCCCAAGATTTTACGTTTAGGAAATAAGTAAGTACAAACGTCGAGCACACCAGAGTTTTTTATGGCAAGCAAGGACAAAAATGCAAGATCAAGCAAATAGGCTCCACACGCTTTTATGTTCAGGCGCAAGTAACCACTAATATTGTGGATCACAAAAGTTCTTTTTATAATGTTTAGTGCATTTTGAAATAAAAGATTGTTTTCTAAAAGTTTTAATTGGTTTTATCTGTGCTTTTTAGTGTTTGACTGTTGAATAAGTACTGCTTGCATCACCGAGTGACGGAACAGATTGCAGAGCCCTTCCTCGCTATTTTGCACAGTTGTTACGAAAGTGTAATTGCAGTAGTATTTAATTTTTTTTTTTTGTAATATTGCATTGTCACCGACTTTGAAAATGTACACCATTTCTGGGTGAAATCGGTTCGGTAGAAGTGGGTAAAAAATCGGTTGCAAGTTTTTTAAAACACCCCTCTATTAAAATGCACTAAAAAGTAAAAAATAATTTTTGGAGACACTAGGATTTTCATGCCCACAAAAATAAAAGCGTGGGCGCCAAACATGGAACGGAATGCTACAAGAAATATATTTCTTTTCTTGTTGCATGTCCCTTCCATGTCTGGCGCCTACGCTTTTATCTTCGTACACACGATTAATTGTAAGAAAATCAGTGTCTCAAAAAATATTTTTTTTTACTTTTTAGTGCATTTTAATAAAAGTTTTTAATTCTTTTTTATATTATACTTTTTAGTTTTGACAGAAATTGTAACCGATTGATGACTGTAGCTAACAAAATTGAACGTGATATCCTGTCGAGCCAAAGAAAGTTTGAAAAATCCGGAGAGTTATTAACTTATTCTACCGAGTCAAAGAAGGTACGAAAAATCCGAAGAGTTACATATAAATCCTGAGATACAGGGAGAGGTCACTGTAGGGTCAATAAAGGTCACTGCTGACCTACTGATCATGTAAGGTTGCATTGCCAACGGGATTGAGTAACCATGCAAAATATCAAGTCCATCGGACAAAGGGAACAGGTTGAAAATTGAGTTACAAGATTTGACACAGACAGATGGACAGACGCGGAAGTCAAGTTAAAGAAAAGCTTGTAAAACTACATGCTTCTGGCAATCCAGTAACACTTCAGGTTATCTTCTCTTTTCACAGGTGTCATTGGAGATGGCTAAAAGCCCTATTCCTGAGACAGGTGCCAATGATGCAAGATTCGTACAGTCTCAGCCCTGAATGCTGCTTAGATAACTGCTGCTCTAAGAAGAACACATTCAGTTCCGTTTCCTTTACATTTTTTTAGAGGTTACTTTTCGCTGGTTTTAAATGATTCCAATACGGAATACTAATGCATTAAACATCCTAGTTTTTCAAACTTTCGCCTGCCTTTTCTGATATATTATTATATTTTTAGAGATACGCCACATTAACAGACTTTAATTTATTTTGTATTCATTTGTTTTCTTCTCATTATAATGCTATTTGATCTACGATCCACATTGCTTACCACTAATCTAAATTGTTTGTGAAATTTATCAGACGTTTGAATTTTTCCTTCTCATTCACCAACACCCGTTGTTAAGAAGAATTAGTTTCATATCTACGATCGTGGATAACATAATCTGATCTTAATTAAATAAAATTAAATTAACACATTTATTCAAAACTGGAACCACTCAGAATCATTCCCATCATGGAATCATTGTACCCAACATTCGGTGCGTCATTTAGAGGACATATTAACTTGAATAACAACAATATTAAAAAAATAATTTCCTTTTGATTTACACACACACACACACACACACACACACACACACACACACATATATATATATATATATATATATATATATATATATATATATATATATATATATATATATATATATATATATATATATATATATATATATATATATAATAGTGTGTGTGTGTGTGTGCATAAATCAGAATATGACCAATTAAAAGAAACAAAATTTTGTATTAGGTGTAACCTAATTTAAGATTTTTTCTCATTAGTTACTATGGCTAGATCTTCTTGCTTGCTCTTAATAATGTCTGAAAGTGTTTTTAAGTAAGAATAGACAACAAAAACCACAAACAATTCTTAAAAAAAAACGGATGAATGCTCTTAATTAAGTTTCTGGGTGAAGAGTGATTTGAATATTCTCTATGATAAACGGTTATCATTTTTTCACAATAAAAACATACGACTTAAAAAGAATCCCGTCGTCGAGGGAATCCGTCAAAAGTTGCGGAAAATTGCTTAACGACAGGATGTTTGCAAAAAGCGCCGGATGTAAGTTGTTTATTCATCGATTGATCCCTCCATCTTCAAAGGCTCTATTGTACCGGAAAGTTTGACAGCTTCATTAAAACAAGTTCTTGAGAGTCTTCTTCGGCCCGTCAAGCAAGAATTCCAATAAGACTTCATCAATGGCAAACTTTTCCTTTCAAGGCGGAGGGAGGTCTAAGAAAAGCCGCTCTTATAATGTCAGTCACACAGTTTCTGTTCACGACAGGGGACGGTTCAGACAGCATCATGTCAGTTCGTTGGTCTGAGTCCCATTGCCTTCTTAACACTCGAAAGGGAGCCGTTAAATTTTATATATATATATATATATATATATATATATATATATATATATATATATATATATATATATATGTGTGTGTGTGTGTATATATATAAATTATATATATGTATATTTATATAATATGTATGTATATATATATGTATATATATATATATATATATATATATATATATATATATATATATATATATATATATATATATATATATATATATATATATATAAATTATATATATACATATATTTGTATATTTATATGATATATATGTGTGTATATATATATACATATATATATATATATATATATATATATATATATATATATATATATATATATATATATATATATATATATATATATATATATATATATTAACTACAATTAAGATCCGATGATTTACGAGATACAGAATTCCATAATTAAATTTGTCCTTTCAAGATGATTTATACTGGTAACACACTGTCTCAGTCTTTAAGTAAGCGAAAACTCTTAACTCCGTAAATCCATCTAAAATATTTGTTCGGCTAAAAAAAAAAAATAAAAGGTTAGAAAAACACAGATGACAAATTATGAAAGAAAAAAAATAGTAGCTATAAGGTTTTCAAAGCAAAAATAAAACTAAAACATTTCGAGAATTCTAAAATGCTTTATTTACGTGAAGCTTAGTGCGAAACTTGGATGGCCGTCTGTCGTTATTTTCAATATCGGCATTAACATTTGTAGCTTCTGCAACTCTGCAGAAAACTTGTCAGGATCCTTCGCTCGTAAACAAGAGAATTTGTGTGTGTGTTTGATGTTACTCTGAGGGATGAACAGACCGGTGTTAGAAAGGGGCGGGGTTCCAGTGATCAGGTCTTCATAGTTAGGCATTTAATGCAACAAGCTAATGAAATAAAAACTCCGTTGAGTCTTTGTTTTGTTGATTTTGAAAAGGCCTTTGATAGTATTTCGAGACGGACTATGGCAAAAATCATGAGGCATTATGGAATTCCGGAAAAGTTTGTGAGGGTTATTATGAGCATGCATGAGGGCACATCTTGTAAAGTGATGGTTGATGGTTGTTTGAGTGATCCATTTGAAGTTAAGTCTGATGTGATTCAGGGTGGCATTCTATCACCTCTGTTGTTTGTATTGGTCGTGGATTACGTTATGAGAAGGGTTTAAAGGGAAACGGATGTAGGTATACTCTGAGGAGAAAATGGGAAACTTCTTGACTTAGATTATGCTGATGATGCAGTTTTGATCTGCGAGGGACCAGAAACGATGCAGAGAGTGTTGGATTGTCTAGTGAGTGAAGGTCGAAAGGCTGGTTTGGTTATTAATAGTAGAAAAACCGAAATCATGAATATGAATATTGAAAATGCACAGGATTGTCTAATTGAAGGCATGGTTGTAAAGCAAGTGGATAAGTTTAAGTATTTAGGTACTTATTTAGATAAGGATGCTTCTCTCAGCACAGAGTTTATGGAAAGATTAAAAAAGGCTCATCAGACTATGGGAATGCTTAAAAATATTTGGAGTAATAGTAATTTTTCTGTACATACAAAAATCAAAATTTATAAGGTAATGGTTAAGAGTATTTTGATTTATGGGTATGAGTCATGATGCAGCACAGTGATTTCGGATGATAAATTCTTAGCATTTGAAGATAAGGCGCTCTGAAGAATATTAGGAATTAACTACAGGGATAGGATATCAAACAGCAGAATTAAAGAAGTAACGGGGGGTGCAGCCGGTCGATGAGTTTGTTAGGTTTTCACGCTGGAATGTATAGGCCATGTATATGGAAGACAGAAAATAGTGCGAGATACACCGGGGTGGGTTACCCTTGGTAGAAGAGGTAGAGGCAGGCCAAAGTAGACGTGATTGAGGATAATGAGGCGGGAAGCAGGAGATGAGTGTTGGGAGATCTTGAGGAGTTAGCCCAGGACAGAATGTGGTGGCGTGTGTTCATCGAGGCCCTATGCATCCCCGTGGGTACCACAGGAAATGACTGATTTGGCTGATTGTTTGAATATGCGTCAGTTTTGTGGCTACCTCATGTATATGTAATCTTTCCGAAGAACTTTCATTGCTTTAGAATTTAGCCCCACTTTACACTTCTGATATTGGTCCAATAATCTACCGCAATAAAATTAGTTGGCCGTCAGCCATTTTTATCCAATTTCTTGACATTCCATCTATTATTACATACTTGAATTTTATATTATATTTTATCACTTTGTTATCTTATTTTACATCATATTTTATGAGACATCTCACACTTTTCCTAGATATCCATTTATTATTTAATACATCCTTTTCTTTCAACTTTTAATTTTTCCTCGATTCTTTTCCTTTAATCCTCAGGGCGAGAATGGGTTGAGTCAGTAGAGTCAGTAGCTATGGAATACTAATCTGACTATTCACTGATAACATTTGCTCTATAAAATACTTCACTCCCTTTTATGCAACGTCGGTCACACTGAGTCAAACGAAAAATATCGCAAGGATTACAAATCCAAACAGGGTATGCCTCGTCAGTGTCAAAGCACTAAATTCAAGATAAAAAATTAATGAAAATAAGGCATCTTTCTCATTTCTAGTTTTCTCCAGTAAAACCATTTATTTTTCTACTACTATTAGCGTAAGTAATCAATAAGTTGTATGAACCCAGAGTAGGATATTTCGACCATTCACCTGATGTTTTGGGATCTGAAAGTGGTGAGGGTTCAATGATCGGCAGGTCTTCATTCTATTCCTTCTTCACAGAAGAGAGAGAGAGAGAGAGAGAGAGAGAGAGAGAGAGAGAGAGAGAGAGAGAGAGAGAGAGAGAGAGAGAGAGAGAGAGAAATTAAAATATAAAAGCATGACTTTTTCTTGAATTATTTTCCATGTTTCATGAGTAAAATATACATGGAAAAAGGGTTAAATTACCATTAATAACTATAATATAATTACGTTTATTATTTACTAGTTATAGTAATCCTATTATTATTGTTACTGACATCATTAACATCTTTAATCAATAATGATAATAATATGACAAGGAGGTTACAATTATAAGTATGATGAATAATACGGACGAAATTGAGAGGTATAACAAATCACAATAATAATAATAATAATAATAATAATAATAATAATAATAATAACAACAACAATAATAATAATATGTGAAAGAATTAACATAATATATGCAAGGTGAGTAATACCGAAGAAAATGAGGAAAAAAACGACTAGAATTGAAAATAGTTTAATGTTTATAGGTTTTCACCCTTAAGAATGAGGAGACGAAAAGTAATTTCAGATAAATTTTGAGTCACGAGGCAGTTAGTGTGTGAGAACAAGGGAAGAGGCTCTTCCTTTGATTAAAGAAGACACCACACAATACAAGCCCCCTATCGCCTTTCTTATTTTTCAGTATCCGAAGGAGCATTCTGTTGCTCCCAGAAGTGCCTTGATATTAGAAGGTGAAAGGTTTTTAAGAGTCCTTGGAGAAAGGCAAATGGATATTGGTAAACATCTCGAGATTCATAGTGATCATATTTTGCTTTCGTCCGTTATGGGGTGGAAAAATGAGCGGTGAGATTAATAGGAATTACAAAATATTGCACGAATATTTTGCTTAGCATGCAAGAGGGTGTTTCAGATAAATATCAAGATGGAAATTGAACGATTAGATTTATATATAATTTCTTTTTTAACAAGGTGTCATATTAATACATTTAGTAAACGGTATTTATGATGAAGTATAAAGTTTCTCACAATATGAATACGATTCACATATCAGAAATAGTGAAATTCTATAAGTAAACACAAGTTATTGGGTGTGATTGACCTTGCTGAAAGCGCAGAATGGAAAGCAGTTTTGTGAAAAAATTAAGGAAATGCAAATTGAAAATAAAACATGTAGTGAGCTTAGCATGATTCAATTTATTGTTTGCAGTAAACGAAGAAAAAATTAAACTTCTATTCAACATTTGGCATAGTGCAATATATTACATAAGTACGTAGTATGAATTATACGGATCTAATTAAGATACAAGCTATATTTCATATCAAGATTTATCGGACAACATTTTTGTTGCTTGTTTTGTAGGTAATAGTAGTTTTTCAATTGTTGTTGTTTGTATCAATACTTCTGTAATCTGAAGAAAATTAATAAGGCGATTTACACAAAGTTCTACACTGCCACAGGACGACCAAGGGCAGAAATTAAAACATAATGGTATTCCCAAATGTACCATTGATAACTAATACATGTTTTATTCCATATGCATTAAATAGCTCTTTCGAAGTAAATCATACAACAGAGTCTGCCGTGAAAATCCGGTGGAAATTACAGGATTCTATTATTATCGCATTCATATACCGTTCATTGATTACAGATTTTCGTGAATATTTCAATGATTTCTTTTTATCAAACTGTCCTTGACTTCACTGCAGAACATTATCTTTCTACATGAGGACACAGATTCACTCAAATATGGTATCGAAATTCATCCACGAATGAAAATCTGTGCATTTTTCAACTTTTACCTGCATGTTTTATCTCATTCATTTCGTTTATTATTATACATGAAGTTCTCGGAACGACCTTTGACGATCCTGACAGGAAACTCAGTATGTATGTATGTGTATATATATATATATATATATATATATATATATATATATATATATATATATAATATATATATATATATATTATTTTTTAATAAGCAAAAAGAGAGGAAATATTCGTTGGAAGCATTTCCTGCGATATTTCCTGAATTTGAGCCCAATTTTCCTCGCGATGGTCCGGAACGTAGACTTCGTTTCCTTCATTTACCTCTTTATTTTCTTCTTTATGGAATCATTGTAAGTGGAAAAGCGGTGAGTGAGATAGGTTAGAGACCTAATTCATGGATGGGAATGGTGTTCCTTTTATGTATACAGATATAGAAAGATATAATTAGAATGTAATGGTTGTTTCTATTATGATACTAGAGATTTCTATTTGAGTGCGACAATGTTTTATTTTTTACGTTAATCCAAGAGTCTGTTAACAATAATTTGTTTCTTTTTCTTGTACAAGGTCTTGTTCGCAAAGCTTCAGCAATTCCTATTTCCATTCACTGACGCAATTGCGTCTACAGTGAAAGCCAGGGAAGCATTTCAAAGATTATTGTTTTTTTTTTTTTGTATTATAAAAGTATTTGATTAATTATGTTCCGTGTTTTAGGTAGCTGTAGATAATTCGCGTATCATCACGAAACATCTAAATGACATATATTCCGTACTTAATCCTTATGAATAGTAAATGCTTCAGTCTGCTTATCTTTTCATAAAATAATTTACTGTATAGTATCTCCAGCATAGGATGAAATGTTTAGGTCTAACATCTACACCATGATATTAAAGAACCTATAAGACGAGAAACTCCTTTGATTTTGAAAAGTCTTTACACGAAGAATGAGGTATTTTCTTGACGCTGTTTTATAAAAGCTTTACAGTTCATGAGAATTGTACCGGGTGTTTCGAAATTAGATTCCCCCCCGCCTCCACAGAACAAATGGAAAGGTACGAAGTTTTCTGCTATAGCCTATCTCCAAGTACATTATTTTAAGTTTCTATTAAGCTATTTTTCATTTAACATTTCGTGTATTTTCAGACTGAGTGACGGAGTTAGATACAGCCATGGGTAACGACTCAGAGGAAATCAGATGGACTGACCAAATCTGGGCTATAACCTTCAGAGAGGCCTGGGATGCTGGCGCATCCTTCATTTCATGTTCCTGGATAGCTAAATAAATTAAAAGAGATGAACCCTTTGTTAAAAGAAACTGGAACAAAAATCCATATGACTGTCATCACAAAAAGAGTGAGAATCTTGGAAGGCCTGAAGTTCTTTCTCAGGAGTCAAAAGACGTCATAGCTGAGGCAGTGGGTAGACCAAGAAAGTCTTTACGTAAATTGGCGCTTGAACTAGAAACAAAAAGGGGAAAGAAGAGAAGTTATAGTTCTGTATTTATATAATATATATTATACAAATATACATATATACAGTATATATATATATATATATATATATATATATATATATATATATATATATATATATAATATATATATGTATATATATATATATATATATATATATATATATATATATATATATATATATATATATATATATATATATATATATATATATATATATATATATATATATATATATATATATATATATATATATATATATATATATATATATATATATATATATATATATATATATATATATATATATATATCTCAGGTTGAAGAGGTAAAGGCATGCATGTCTCTTACAAGAACAAGTTTATTCTGCCAACGTTTCACATCACATGATGCATCCTCAAGGCTGGAAATTACAGACAATAAATACTTAAAATGTCACTTCCACAATGGGAAAAGCTTCTTTAAAAATTTAAAAAGGAGGCTTCTCAAGGTCCGTTTCTGCTCCCACCAAGGTGTCAGCTGCAGGACGGGTTGCACATTGTCCAATCCCGAATTATCCAATGTTCGGAATCATTCCAAGATTTGTGGTACCCGCTTGGATATTAATGATTTTAAAATTATTGGATCTGCCCGTAAGGACGACGAGTTGATGGTGTTGGAGTCGCTTTTCATAAAAACTAATGTACCAACACTAAACACCCAATCGTCGTCCAGACAACTGTTTATAGCATAACTGCCTGTTTGTTTACTCTCCACGTTCGTTATAGGTTTTTTTCGTTTGTTTATTTCCTCCCTGTCTTTCTAGTCACTTTTTAGCTCTTGCCTTGGTAGGTGTTCCTTTCAAGTTCTTGTTTTAATTTTTTGTAGTTGTAAATGTTTAAAAAAATTTTAAATTTTTAAAGAAGCTTTTCCCATTGTGGAAGTGACATTTTAAGTATTTATTGTCTGTAATTTCCAGCCTTGAGGATGCATCATGTGATGTGAAACGTTGGCAGAATAAACTTGTTCTTGTAAGAGACATGCATGCCTTTACCTCTTCAACCTGAGATGTTTGTCGGGTCTGTTTCCCCTGCGATTCTTCTATATATATATATATATATATATATATATATATATATATATATATATATATATATATATATATATATATATATATATATATATATATATATATAATTTTCCAGTTTCCGTTTATGCGTGGGCATGCGTGAGTTGATACGTCAATGTGTGAACGGGGCTTAAGCCAAAGTCTATCTTCTGTCTTCTACTGAAATGCCGGCTACTGCCAGAACTGCCATGCCCAACCTTCACCACACTCACTTCTCCCACACGTCGAAAGCATAATTTTCTTTTCGGCTTCGTCCTGTTATAATTATTAAAATCGAGCATCAGGTTCCTTAATGACTAGTTTTAGATGTTAAAACTCTTAAACTCCCAACTGCCATCATATTAGGCTTAAACTAATAAAGATTTAATATTTATATAATATTCGTACAATAATTCGGACCACCCTAAAGTAATAACAGTAAGAATACTGTTGACGAATCAGCAAAGCAAATCACCTCTTAGGCGACAACCCCTATAACCAGAAATTTTCGGCTGTGAAAAAGAAAACACCAAGTTCAAATCCTCTGAAAATTCTATTAAGTCTAATGCCAACTTTACGCTTATAAATTTAAATTCGGGCAAAACCGTTATGTATATTGGCCAAACTTATCTAACTTAACCTAACCACAAACTTAATCCAGTTTCAGGGAGCTAAAATCCTAAAGTAAAACATACCAAGACTCCAGATGTGTACATAAATTAAGTTGTTTTAATACTGAACATTGCCTTTTGATGTCATAACATTCTTAATTTCCTCAAACCTTACTTCTAAAAGCTTAACTTAGTGGGAGGTAGCCAAGCACATTTAAACACCTAATAGCCTACCTACCTGATCTTACAGGAAAACTAAGCAAAAGATTAAGACTATACGTATCACCTGAATCGGAGTGATTAGTTGGCTTGTTCCAAACCACCCATGAACCTGCATAGTAGGTCATCCGACCTACTATGCAGAAGATGGGGGCTCCCCCATCACTCCAGGGGCGCCGCCCCTAAAGGGCTGGAGGATAAGGTGAAGCTGCTCAAGAACAGTATATACAAATTAAAAAAGTAGATTAATTAAATTTTAAAAAGTAAATTTTGTCGAAAAAATACTTAAAACTAAACTTCCTAAAAAGAGCAGCTTTATCACGCGTGAAACTTTACCGTTAGAACAGGAACTTAAGTCAAACTCGTTCCAAATACATCCTAGAAAAGATAAAGCTGTAGAGCTGTGCATAACTTACTCTAAATCTTGTAAATTTTGGGCGTTACTCATGTCAGATTATGGGTAAACGCCCACAGAAATAGTTATAATTACTGCCAAAGATTTGTACGCGACTTAACGCGCAGCAAGATTCGAAAATCCCGAGGACAAATAAACAATAATAGCAATATTTTGTAAATTCTAGTGTTACCTTGCAAAAGCCTGGGGTTTACTGTAAGTTGACCAACGAAGTGACAAAAATCGATGGAAATCTCAGCCGCCAACTGTAGTCTAGTTGCGTGATAAACAGTTTTTCTGTAAAAACTCCACAACAGGACTATTTCCGTTACAATAAATTAAGGAGGAATTAATTACGTCACTCCTGAGGAAAAAAGGATTACTTAGCAAAATCCTGTTACACGTCTACCGCCCAGAACGATGTTACAGTAGAAGGTCAGAAGGTTCAAATATCCGAACTCGAACGATGTTGTCATTTGCTAAGACTCTAAAGTCTTAGTAGTGTCTTGCTTCTTGGAACATGACCGAATATTATATATGGATATCATTGAAATCGCTAATTTTGCAAGAGTTATTTTCATTTCTTACTCCCTTCTTTTACTTGTCTTTCATGGAAGTTTAAAATACATCACATGATGAATAGATTTTCCAGAATGTAACTCGTAATTTCTATTAGGGCTCACGAAATAATTTGTAGCATAAGCCTTTCGCATATTTCTTTTCATTACTTAGATGAAATAACTTTCAGTTCGCGTGGATACTTTGTCATAACGATATGTAATGAAATGTTCTATGTAAACTTATATACATACATACACAAACACACACTCACACACACACACCCACACACACACACACACACACACACACACACACACACATATATATATATATATATATATATATATATATATATATATATATATATATATATATATATATATATATACATATACACACATACAAACATACATACATACACACACACACACACACATATATATATATATATATATATATATATATATATATATATATATATATATATATATATATATGTATGTATGTATGTGTGTGTGTTTGTTTGTGTGTGTGTGTACCGTATAACTGGATATATATTGCATAAAACTTGTTACACTGGTGTATCATTCGCAACCAACCACAAATGGATATTGCTATAATTAAACGTACTTAACCCTTGCACTACTGCTGTGAAACTGATACCTGGGTTTTCATGCAGGATACTTATATCGTTTTCCGTTTATTACTAAAATATCCAGGCTGCTAGTTGTGGCTGCTGTATTATCTCAGTCTAGCGGCTAACTGCTTCGTTTCGGGCATTTTTTAAAATTATTATTTCTAATGAGTTTGTCTTTTTCCTTTTGTTTACGTACAAACGTTTCATTCTGCGATATATATATATATATATATATATATATATATATATATATATATATATATATATATATATATATATATATATATATATATATATATATAGAGAGAGAGAGAGAGAGAGAGAGAGAGAGAGAGAGAGAGAGAGAGAGAGAGAGAGAGAGAGAGAGAGAGAGAGAGAGAGAGAGCTAATGATTGTCACAGTTGTAATATTGGCGTTACGCTACAAGTAACCTGAGGAATAATAATAATAATAATAATAATAATAATAATAATAATAATAATAATAATAATAATAATAATAATAATAATAATAATTCCCGCCACTGGAATTAGTCACATGCAGTTTTGTCCTGTGAGAAATCGCAAAGTATTCAGATTACGGACGACTACCAGTATCATTTTGATAATTATTTATTTGTACACACGCACCAAAATGTATGCAAACAAACGCAAGTATGAATTTGTATTGCCCGATCGGTCATTTACTATCTTTTGTGTATATCATTCATCCATTCCTATAAGCTGACTCAATAGCTAAACCTCCACCAACCATTTCATAAATAACTCTTTTTATTTCTTTGGTTCCTCACATGGCCAAAGAGACATCCCCGATAATTGAGAGCGAGTTCATTAAAATCTACAAAGCTTACATGGCGGCGGAACTGTCATCAATAACATCATAACATCACAACATCACGCACAGCTCGCTTTGCCAGCGCCATCAAAGTAAAATACTGATTAGGCTGTCAGGCGTCAGTACCTGCTCCTTCCTGCCCAGTCCAAAGGCCCGCAGTGGGCTTAGGGGACATCAGTTGGCAATTGCTTTCGGTAATTACCTCGTTCGAAATAAAAATCACTGGGACGTAAATACGTGATGAATACCTTTCTCTGATGTCGGATTGTAACCCAAATGACGGCATTAAAACAACACTTCTCGTGACGTAACTGCAGAGATAAAATGGTTTGACAGAATGATTTAGCGGAAGACAGAGCTAGATACGACGGCTGTCCGTCAAAATCCTCATAGATTACCAGGTCATGATCAAATAATGGAAAATGAAAGGAGCTACTGCTACTGAATGATAGATTTTCTTAGTACTGATATTGCAGTGTTTTAAAATGTTACCTGACCACTTCCTCCAATACAAATCACAAGTGTTTAAAGAATTAATGGACATTGAGGCAAGTTACGCATAAGCATTATAACTACATATTATCATAATAACCGCCTGCAATTATTCCTCTTCATACAACAGGCTCTGCGATTCCATGTATCCCTCTTATTTTGTTTTGGCCAGGTAGTTACCATATATTAACAATTATAACGTCTGATGACGTCATTTATAAACTAACCTAACTAACTTGTTTACTGGTCTCTCTATTTTTCTTTCTCTTTCTCTGTACACACACACACACACACATATATATATAAAGTATATAATATATACATACATACATACGTACATACATATATATATATATATATATATATATATATATATATATATATATATATATATATATATATATATATATATATATCACACATTACCACAGGTGAAAAATAAGGTCCTGACTGGTTTCGATTTTATTTTCAAGTCACTGACGAAGGACTGATGCAGAGTATTAGGAGTCACAAATATATATACCACAGGAACCGTACTGACAAACGTACACAACCGTAAGAGGCTACATATCCACCCACAGGACAGTGTCAAGGTAGGAGTGGCCTTCAAATCTCATTTGGTTTTGAAGGTCACTCCTACCTTAACACCGGCCTGTGGGTGGATACGGAGTCTCTAACGGTTGTGTATGTTCGTCAGTGCTGTTCCTGTAGTATATATATTTGTGACTTCTAATACTCTGTCGAATGGCTTGAAAATAAAGTCGAAACCGGTCAGGACCTACCCCCCATCTCATATTTTTCACCTGAGGTAATGTGAGATAAATGAATCACGTACAAAAGTGATTATAATCATCATATACAGTATATATATATATATATATATATATATATATATATATATATATATATATATATATATATATATATATATATATATATATATATATATATACATATATACATATATATATATATATATATATATATATATATATATATATATATATATATATATATATATATATATATATATATATATATATATGGCAGTTGCCATATATTAACAATTATAACGTCTGATGACGTCATTTACAAACAAACCTAACTAACTTGTTTCCTGGTCTCTCTATTTTCTTTCTCTTTCTCTGTACACACACAGACTATATATATATGTATGTGTATATATATATATATATATATATATATATATATATATATATATATATATATATATATATATATATATATATATATATATATGTAGTCTGTGTGTGTATGCATGTACAGAGAAAGAGAAGGAAAAAATAGAGACCAGTAAACAAGTTAGTTTGGTTTGTTTATAAATGACGTCATCAGACGTTACAATTGTTAATATATGGCAACTGCCATATGTTAATCATTAATCGATGAATGTGCCCCGGGAATTAATGCCAGTGGTTGATCTCTTATTCAGTTCATGGTAAATCATGAAAGAATTTCATGCATGAGTCAACCACAATTTCCATGAATAAAATAAACCTTTCACTCAGGGAAAAAATGTCAAGTAGCAGGGTAAGAAATAAAATGTTACGAAATGTAAATGTTGACTATGTAAAAAGATTAAGTAAAATAAAAAAAAACTGATTTATCAACTAGAACGTCAATAACTTGCCTTTGTATATATATATATATATATATATATATATATATATATATATATATATATATATATATATATATATATATATATATATATATATATGTATATATATATATATATATATATATATATATATATATATATATATATATATATATTTATTTATATATACATACATAAAAGCAAGTTATTAACGTTATAGTCCATACATCACTTTTTTCTATTTTACTTAATCTTTTATATAGTCGACATTTGCATTTCATAATCTTTTATTTCTTACCATGCTACTTGACATTTTTTTCGCTTAGTGAAAGGTTTATTTTATTCAATGAAATTGTGGATACTTATGCATGAAATCCTTTCATGATTTACCATGAACTGAATAAGAGATCAAACACTCGCATGAAATCCTAGGGCACATTCATCGATTAATGAAATGAATATTTCGATGAGATCAATAGTTCTTATACCTGTTTAAGACTCTTTCCCTTCCCGCACATGTTATCTTTTTTATCTACCGTCACGACCAGCTGTTTTTTAATATTCTGGTGATGACCGCTCTATCACGTTTGTAACCAGTCTTTAATATTTTTTTTTATCTTTCCCATTATAGCTATTTTATTTCATTATACTATATTCGCTGAAAATTTTTTATGTAGAATTTTCATTTATTTTTTTTTTTTTTGTGATGAGGACGGAGGCCCATAATTTTCAAAAGGAATTCCACTCATTTGCTTTAAGCAGAGACATGCCGTGTAACGTACCCTAAAGATGGGTATTTTTTATTATTTTCATTTTAATTTAAATGCGGTACCATTCATTACATGAACCATGTTAGGAAAATACACAATTATATGAATAGCACTGACTGAGTGTACTGAGTTATATTTTTAATCTACACAGTGTGACTACGAATGAAGTAAGAAAAAATCATAATTATATGAAACAACCATAATTTCTTAAATAGCTTGAGTTAAAAGCAAAATCTTATACTTCCAATAAAAGAGGTAACACTGGAAAATAAAAAATATGTTTTTCTTATTATACATTATGATATTTAAAGAAAATAACAGCAATGCACTCCATATCATGAATGATTTAAAATTTTTTATTATAAGAATAGTAAAATTTAATTCAGTTAAAAAACTGTAAAAGAAAGGTACATATCCGTGACAGCCTTCACTTCAATTTCCCCTCAGGAAAAGACTTTGTATCGGTAGGTGAAACTTCAATTTGTCTCCGGTTTCGATAAAAGTCTGAAGAGCCATTAGGAATATTTTGTCAGTTCATTGTATACACCATTCGATATGATTATATTACTTTGGAAAAAGCTAAATATTTCGACAGTATTATCGTAAAGTTAATAACTCTAATTCGGAAAGGCTTTATGTTATACCACGTAAAGAAAGACTTTTTGTTAAGAAGAAAGATTCCTGAAAACACGTCCTTATTTCTTCCCATCCTACTAAGAATCGATTAAAGACAATTAATTACCCTGATTCATGTCACTCAACAAGGAAGGGCTTCGTTTCTACTGATTATTATAAAAAAAATAATTCTAGAAGAATAATCTTTATGGGGTTCACTGTAACAGAAATAATTTTAGTCATTAAATATAACTAGCGATGACTTGTTTTCGCCTAAGAAAGATTACAAGCCTTCTCAGAAAGATAAAGAAGGGAAAAAATGAGAAGAGTGAAGCGCTTCACATATGATCTCCAGAAATCTGGCTGTCACAAAAATCTACTTTTTCCTCGGCAGATGATCAAGATTAATCTTCTCCAGGGAAACACGATAATGTCATTCCAAGTAATGTTACACCATAATGTTTCCTTATTGTCTGTGCATATATATATATATATATATATATATATATATATATATATATATATATATATATATATATATATATATATATATATATATATGTGTGTGTGTGTGTATTTATAAATAAATATATATATATATATATATATATATATATATATATATATATATATATATATATATATATATATATATATATATATATATATATATATATATATATATATATATATATATATATATATATATATATATATATATATATATATATATATATATATATATATATATATATATATATATATATATATATTGAAAAGCAACAAACGCCCCGTCGTCACCTACAAAGTATTTCAGAAAAGCAGTTATTAATGAACTTCATGCAAGCGCAGAAAAAAAAAATTCAAGAATGCTGAAACATGACATATCAGGTAAGCAATTTAGAGCCGCTTTCAATTAACTCCTATCTGCAATAACATTAAATTACCGTCTCTTGGTATCTTAACATGATTGATATCGTGTTAACTGTTAAATGTTCATTCTTCTTCATTCGCAGGAAATAACGAACGGAGATTAAGAAATATTTTTTTTTCGGTTGGGAATAAATGCCATTTAATTTTCATGTTACGAAACCCAGAGAAAATAGTATATTTATCCAACATTATAATAGGAGTACTGTAAATATGTTTGCAATTCCAGCTGCTCTATCACCTTCAGCCCCGCCTCATATTGTTATTTTATATTGAAATTTCTCCCAGAATTTTATATATATATATATATATATATATATATATATATATATATATATATATATATATATATATATATATATATATATATATATACAGGGTGTTTCGAAATTAGAGCCCCCTCCCTACAGCATAAACTTTAATTGATATGGACAAAAACAAAAGTAATTCAGAACAGGTATTTATTTAAGTTTCTCTCTGAGTATTTAATATTTTGTGTCGCCTCCATCTGCCTGTACCACAGCCTGCATTCTTGAGGGGTATGATTTCAGCAAATCGCAAAAAAGCTGAGACTCGAACTCCATTTCCCTGAGCACTTCGGTCACCTCTCTTCGCAGGTCGTCGAGATTTGGTATACCATCATAGTTCACTGGGCGTGTTTCAACATGATCCTATAAGATACTACCAATGTTTTCGCATACATTAAGGTCAGGGGAGCTACCTGGAAATTCACTTGACGAGAAGAAATCGATACCACTGTTTCGAAGCAGCTCCTGTGTCTGAAGAGCCTTGAAACATGGTGCCTTATCATGCAAAAATGTTACTTCTTCAACAGATAACACATTTTCAGGATCTTTGAGGAAAGGGAATACTCCACCAGTAAGCACAGTTTCTCGGAAGTATTTGCAATTCCATGGCTGTCTTTTTTCTTCGATGATCCACATTAACCGTTTGGCTGTGAAACAGAAAAATTCCCAAACATTCAGGAAATTTCACAACTTGACGATAGCACACATCATCGCTGATATCATCCAACTTTGCAGCCCAAATGATGTCATTTTTATGATTTGGCTTCCTGACTGTGTAAATGAAGAATTCATGTGATGCGGCAACATGGAGAAAGTCAGCTTCATCCCAATCTTTAAGAAATGAACCACAAAACCATGCACGGTCACCTCTATGTTGCTGAGTGATGTTGGGCTTGTTGATAACATGAAATGGCTTGATACCAGATTTTTTTCAACTCACGATATACAGCACAATAACTTCTCTTCTTTCCCCTCTTTGTTTCTAGTTCCAGCGCCAATTTACGTAAAGACTTTCTTGGTCTACCCACTGCCTCAGCTATAATATCTTTTGATTCCTGAGAAAGGACTTCAGACCTTCCAAGATTCTCACTCTTTTCGCGATGATAGTAATATGGATTTTTGTTCCAGTTTCTTTTAACAAAAGATTAATCTTTTTTAATTTATTTAGCTATCCAGGAACACGAAATGAAGGATGCGCCAGCATCCCTGGCCTCTCTGAAGGTTATAGCCTGGATTTGGTCAGTCCATCTGATTTCCTCCGAGTCGTTAGCCATGGTTGTATCTAACTCCGTCACTCAGTCTGAAAATACAAGAAATGTAAAATGAAAAATAGCATCATAGAAACTTAAAATAATGTACTTGGAGATAGGCCATAGCAGAAAACTTCATAACTTTCCACACACACACACACACACATATATATATATATATATATATATATATATATATATATATATATATATATATATATATATATATATATATATATATATACAGTATATATACATTTCTACATTTTCCCAAGCACCCAGGCCACCAAACGCTCAATTTAAAGCTGAAAAATAAAAACACAGTGCATTGCTCAGCACTGCCTGACAAGGAAGGGCGAAAGGAATATTGGCCTCTCCTCAAAACCCGTTAACTGCGCTTTGTATATATCTCCCACTTTCTCTTCTGAACATTTGACTTTGTGGAGCCTTTGTTTTCAAACACGAGGTTGTGAGGAGATTAAGTGTGGCCGAAGGCAGAATAGATCCGGCGATGCAGATTAAGAGAAAGGTGTGGCCTGTAAAGAACACCTGGCATTGGCTCACAAATGATGAGAGTGCATAGGGGAATGACACTAATCCCATCTATCGAGGGAAGCCTTGTAACCCCTGACCGAGGTGTTATGAAGGCCTCACCGAAGGAACAAGTTTTAGAGACACAGCTGGACGCAAACGAGAAGCCTGCCTCCCCCCTTTCATTCCCGCCTCCTTCAGAGTCCGATGCCCCTACCACGTGGTACCCTGGAGAAGGACCTTCGTATTCTTACCAGTGAAGCCCTTATCACTCCTCCGCTGCCATTATCCTCACTGAAGCCACCTCTTCTATAAGAGGGTTTGTTAGCTGTGGAAATCTCTCTTGACTGTGCCTTGTATCAGCATCGCCACACCGACGGATATACCTTTAAGTATTCCCTGTTTTAATTAATCTCTTATGCCCTGCCTGCCTGATTAGTTCATTTCATCTTCTGATAGTTCATTTAATGTAAATACACGTAATCTTAAACTTACCCTTATGTGTTTACTTACCACTGCCTTGTGAGTACAGCCCTCAGTCAGGTAAGTTCCCCCTTTCTCCTTTGCTTTTTAAGATTACCTGAATCAACAGCAGTTAGATAATATGTCAGTATTGAGGCAAGTATGAAATTATATCCTGAGGATTTCATCGTTGGAGATGTTTATTTGAATAAATATTCCAGATTATAAACATTAATGTGTGAAAAATTCTGAGTTAACAAAGAGGGTATTATGGTTATTACAATTACGCTAGTGTCTGGTAAAAAGTGACCAGTAGATTCTACATATTAATGAATAAGTTTCTGTAATTTTGGAAATCTGACGTTGATTATCCTCCTCTTCTCATTGAATCTATTAACTGCATTCTTCGTTTCCCTGAGATGAATCTCCATTGAAATATCATGTGCGTATGGAGACTGACCACTTGTGAATTTTTCTCCCTGTAGTTAGTCCAGCTGAGGCTCTTTTCATCTTCGTAACTCTCGTCGTTATTCATCGACTCGCCGTGTGACTTCCCTGCTTGAATGAACACGATGAAGGTTTATGCCATGTTGACTAGAAGCGAATTGTTCACTTTTATCTATCTGCATCTGCGGATGTTTGGATTTTTGAGAGATTCAGTCGCACTGCAAGAGCAGCATTGTATTTACCCTGAAATCACCTCAAGCTAATGAACTTAGTGCAAAAAAAATTTTCTATGATATTGCAACTCATTATTCCTGTTCCTCTTCATTACTAACTTTCATTTTAACTTCATTCCGATCAGGGTAATGGAAGGATATTCACCTCATACGTTATCATAATTATTTATGTTACTGAGGTACAGATTTAAACAAAGCGTAAAGGGTTGGTGTGCACTGTAATTACATACGTATTCAAATTGCAATCATTATTTCCACGCGTTGAAATCTGCCGTAATCATGAAAGGTTTTGCAACATGATTACTTGCGGTTCTCAGAGAAAGCCACCAAATTTAAAGAGACTTCTCATTCACAACCAGTATTTATCTTATGTTTCGATTTATAACACCAGGATTTATAATTTTCTCGTAATTGGTCCACAATAAAAATCAGTATTATGCAATATATGTCTGTAACGAAATTTAATATCTGGTTACCTTAATAGACTTTGTACTTTCACACATAGCCAAATGCCTTGATGACACGTTTTTACAGTGACGAAGTAAAGATACTTGGACATTCATTGGGCTTTCCTTCATGTTACAAAGATCGTAGACACTGGTATGTCTCGGCTACTCTGTTAATATCTGAATATGTAAGGACAGGTGCAGTAATGGTGTTTTAGCAAGCAAAACAAGGGAATCTAAAAAGGGATCAATGTCAATGCAATGAACAGGAACAGATGAAGTATAAAAGTGATTAAAAGTGAAGAAATGTATGCGACAGTAGCTGACAGTTAAGATTTGTTATACTGTTATATGGTATGTTGTATTGCATTCAACTGATTCCATAACCGATGCAAATCTACGTTAGTATAACCTAGGCTGTCCCAGATTAGCTTAAACTAGGACATTATATGCTAACATAGCTTATGATAACCTATGTTAGATTAATCGTTGATAGTGGAATTCATGCCAAGTAATGTTAACTGTGGCCAGCTAGCTTAGGTTAGCATAACCCAACTTGCATGACCAACAGTTAAGCTAACCATTCATTAGTAACATGTTGGCGGACACTGGCGACGGTTACCATAACAGACAAACACAGGCTAGCCTGTGTTAGGATAACATCAGTTAGCATACCTTAGGCAAGCCTGAGTTAGCACAGGCTGTGCTGACCTACACACGCAAAGTTATGCTAACTTCGGTTGGCATAATGTAGAGTAACGTTGTTAGCATAATTGAATCTAATGGAGACAAGGGTAACCTGTGAGTTTTCCTCAACCATGCGAACACTCTCTCATTGGTGGATCTCTCTCTCTCTCTCTCTCTCTCTCTCTCTCTCTCTCTCTCTCTCTCTCTCTCTCTCTCTCTCTCTCTCTCTCTCTCCTATGTCTGTCTCTATTTCTCTTCCTTTCTCCATCTGAGGGAAAGGGAGTTATAGCTACCAATCAGATAATTTGGCTGCATGGTGTCTGTGTGTGAGTGTGTGTGTCTGTGTCTGTGTCTGTCTGCTGCCACAGCATACGAATCCTTGGACTCGTTTACAAATGCGGACCAAAAGCCTAAAAACCTGAAATTTGAATTGAAAATCACTGAATCCTTCCTCCCACTGCGAGTGCATAAACGTATTGAAAAATATGAAATCTGACCTAAATGATGATATACCCAGTATTCATATTTTTCTTGGGTAATTCGAAATCGTCGATGTTATTTCCAGCTAATGAAACCAGGGACAATTATTTTGATAAACGGGAGGAATAGCAACGCATACCAGGAATATAATACATATATATATATATATATATATATATATATATATATATATATATATATATATATATATATATATATATATATATATATATATATATATATATATATATATATATATAATTCACTTTATTCCTTATACAGCGACGTTTCGAGACCAATGTCTCATCATCCAGGCTAAAATCAAAGATAAAAAACTGATAAGCAATACAGCATAACAAATTATTTTTTGTTGACACGCAAAATACATTGAATAAAGTAAGGCAAAGTAAGATACATCGTTGAAATAAAAATTACGCTACAAGAAGAGAAACATATTTAAAGTTAAGAGTAGTTAAAAAGACACCTTGTCTCAACGGAGTTCAGTTGCTGTATGAAAAATGCACCGAAAGTAAACAAGAAGAAGGGCGTGGTTTAGGCTATGTACAAGGGAACAGATGAAGAGTGGTTGTTTAAGGTGGGAACTAGTTTCTTTATAGCTAGAGATTCTAATATTGGAAGGTGGTGCTCATATGGGCTTGATAATAATATCTTGAAATCCTTGTAATTTATATTGTTTTTGCAAAATTTCCCATGATTCCTAATGTTAGATAGTTCTGGGTTGGATAGTTTACACCCTGTACGGAAACTGATGCCCATATGTGCATCACATCTCACCTTAAGCAGGCGGCGTGTGTTGCCAACGTAAGTCTGCCTGTTGCATCGGCAGCAAGTATAGATATAGACAACACCGGACTGCATTAAGGGAGGTAATCTCTGTTTATGACGCAACATACTACCAATAGTCCTAGGGTTCATTAGGACAAACTTGACATCAACGGCCGGGAAATAATTAGTTAAAATTCTCCTTAAGTGAGGTAAGAAAGAGGTGTCATGCACATAAGGAAATCGTATATAGAGCTTAAGTTTATGGGCCAAATGTATTGCTGCTGGAGGATTAAATTTACATATGAATTGGAAAACAATAACAAACTACCATTCTTAGATACGATTGTCATCCGTGATGACGACCGTTTTCACACAGGCATTTTTCGAAAGGCAACTTTCACAGGCCTTGGTCTTAACTTTTATAGTTTTTGTTTTTTCAATTTTAAATGAAATTCATTGTCTACCCTCCTCCACAGAGCCATGACATTAACTTCTGATTGGAGTCTTTTCCACAAAGAAATCGGAATCCTTTACGATTATTTTAAATCAAATTGCTATCCTCCTAATCTCTTTATGAAATATGTCAGGAAAACGCTGGATATTTCATTTCATCCTCCAGCAGCAATACATTTGGCCCATAAACTTAAGCTCTATATACGATTTCCTTATGTGCATGACACCTCTTTCTTACCTCACTTAAGGAGAATTTTAACTAATTATTTCCCGGCCGTTGATGTCAAGTTTGTCCTAATGAACCCTAGGACTATTGGTAGTATGTTGCGTCATAAACAGAGATTACCTCCCTTAATGCAGTCCGGTGTTGTCTATATCTATACTTGCTGCCGATGCAACAGGCAGACTTACGTTGGCAACACACGCCGCCTGCTTAAGGTGCGATGTGATGCACATATGGGCATCAGTTTCCGTACAGGGTGTAAACTATCCAACCCAGAACTATCTAACATTAGGAATCATGGGAAATTTTGCAAAAACAATATAAATTACAAGGATTTCAAGATATTATTATCAAGCCCATATGAGCACCACCTTCCAATATTAGAATCTCTAGCTATAAAGAAACTAGTTCCCACCTTAAACAACCACTCTTCATCTGTTCCCTTGTACATAGCCTAAACCACGCCCTTCTTCTTGTTTACTTTCGGTGCATTTTTCATACAGCAACTGAACTCCGTTGAGACAAGGTGTCTTTTTAACTACTCTTAACTTTAAATATGTTTCTCTTCTTGTAGCGTAATTTTTATTTCAACGATGTATCTTACTTTGCCTTACTTTATTCAATGTATTTTGCGTGTCAACAAAAAATAATTTGTTATGCTGTATTGCTTATCAGTTTTTTATCTTTGATTTTAGCCTGGATGATGAGACATTGGTCTCGAAACGTCGCTGTATAAGGAATAAAGTGATATATATATATATATATATATATATATATATATATATATATATATATATATATATATATATATATATATATATATATATATATACATACATACATAATCTTATTGTTATGCTGTATACTTGTGTCTTTAGCCACTAAAGGCACGAAAAAAAGAAGGATTAAAGGAAGTATTAATTCCTTCTCTGACATAGTATGGCTGTAATCTTTAGTAAGATATTGGCAAATCATTTGCATGAGAATATTAAATGGAAATTTTTTAAGTTACTTATGACGGATGGAGAAGACTTTGGCTACAAGTAGACATAGTATTTTCTTTATTATTATTAAATAATAAATGAAAAATAAAAAAAAAATGATTTAGTTGTCAGAAATGAAAATAGCCTTTTCACAGCTGGAGTTCTGATTGTTCTTTAAATAATCCAAAAATTATTTTAAATATCTAAGATGAGGAGAAATAACATAATATAATATATTAAGCGAGAAACGGAAGGTATGAGAGAGAGAGAGAGAGAGAGAGAGAGAGAGAGAGAGAGAGAGAGAGAGAGAGAGAGAGAGAGCCATATCTGGCTAGTCTCAAATTTAAAGCTTGTGTACGTGAAACTTCTGCCTGTGAGTACGTGCGCGTGCATGTATGTACGCGTGCGTGTGTGACTGATTGTAGTATTTTTTTTTTCTCATTCTAAAAATAAATAACATACATGATGCCTAATAGGCCTATTCTTGATCATAAATAATCACACATAGGCCTATTCCAGTTTTGCATTATTTCGTCATAGTGAATATTTTTTATTCTCATTCATTAACGTTGAAGTCCCCTCCCCTCTCTCTCTCTCTCAGTACGAGACTAATAATAATAATAATAATAATAATAATAATAATAATAATAATAATAATAATAATAATAATAATAATAATAGGTATTGTTGAAAGTTATTGCTGCATCAGCTGCATTCAGTTTGTATAGAGCTTTCTCTATTTTTCTAATAACTGATTTTTCTTGGCTACTGCATCGGGCCAGTAACGTACCGATGTTGAGGAAAAATTGTTGTACTGCAGACCAGGGTGTGACTTTATTCAATAAGTAAACGAAGTGTGGATATCATGTTCCGTAGAGTTTTGTACAATTAGGTACACGTCAAAATTCAATATTCTGTTGTTATGCCAACGTTTCTCTGTTTCGACTGAGTATGGTCACGGCAGAGGGTGAAAGTAGACTGATTTCGCCGCTGGATTCTACTCTTTCTATAGTCGATAGTCAGCAGGGGTCAACTACATGCTGACTTTTGACTGGCTGGCAAGAGATTTTTTCAAGCCAAGTTCTTAGGTTTCTTCTGACTCATTCAGAATAATGAGTGAATTTCAAATAGTAAGTGTTATCATATAGACTAAACGATTAGAAAAGTACTAACCTAATCGTAATCTAAGTCTTATACTACGACACCCAGGTTACATCACTCATGTGCTAGTCCAAATTGCGATTAAATCACTGCATTGCATTGTGTATATTAATCTAAACATAAACGACATAAACTTACTGTTGGAGCATTCAGTGTTCCTAGCTTGAAATACAGTAGAATCAGATTGGCATGAGCACAATCTCTACTTCGTAACCCCCATCCAAAGCACACCTCTAGAAATTCTCCTTACATTAAGATATGCATATCTCCTAAAGCAATTTTCCCCAAATGTACTTTAAGATGACTAGGAATACTTAATGGATTTGAAGGCACCAACAACTACTGCTGCATTCCCCTATCTTGAGTCCTTACTTGCTCGAACCACAATGTATCAAGGCTGTGAGGAGACTGACTTCATGGCCGTCTTTGACCGACACCAAACATTCGACCAACCACCGGAGTTCTTGATAATTACATCTCTGGTGATGTTTTCTTGGTAGGAGTTTCTCATGTGGAGTTTCATTGTACCTTCTTGTGCATGACAGGAAATCCTCTTAGACAGTTCCATAGTGGTCATACCTACGTAAGAGCTGGGACATCCGCAAACAGGGCATTTGAAGTGGAACACCACATTTGTCTGCTTAAGAGGATCTCTTATCAGCGGGGCCGGGTTATTCTTTACAATCAAGTCTCTCTTGTGCCTAGTCTGGGAATAGATGACTATGTCCAGTTTGGTGTCAGCTTCGGTGGTGGATACATTCTCAGAGATAATTTTCTTCATGGCTTCCTCGTCTTCTCGGTATTTCGGGTGCATTCTGGCTTTGTAATATAACCTGCTTCTTTCTTGTGGATGGGGCTGCGGCTGTCCTCATTCATCATACCACCGATCCAATGCTGCATGTATTTCTTTGTTAACTTGCTTGTTGGGATATCCATTATTCACAAGCATTTGAGAGATGCAATCAAATTCTTGGTGGGTGTCCTGCCAGGTAGAACAATGAGCTGAGGCCCTTCTTGCCTTGATGGTGGTGTTCTTGCACCTTGCAGGGCACTCACTCACTGTCTCCATTTAGGCAGAGGCCTAAGTTAGTCTGCTTGGTATATGCAGAGGTTCCAAGGCTGTCTTCCATCTTGCATATAAGGATGTCAAGAAAGGGGAGCTGACCGCTGCTACTAAATTCAACTGTGTGGTTCAGCGACCTGCATTGCTGGAATGTGTGATGGATCACTTCTACCTCATCCTCATTGTCTGCCTGCACGAAGATGTCGCCGATGTAGTGGGCATACTTGTGCCGTCTTTGTATGCGGGAAAAGACTTGTTCTTCTACCGTTCCCATGTAGAACTTCGTGACAAGGACACCCAAAGACGGGCCCATTGCCACACCATCTTTCTGCCTATACATATGGACTTTATGGGTGGAAAAAGGGGCCTTCTTTGGGCATATCTTCAGGATTGTCCGCAGTGATCCTTCCGGGATATTCAGCTGAGGCGTTGAAGGGTCCCTAAAGGTACATTCGATGATAAGGTCAATTTTCTTGTCTACAGGAACATTAGTAAATATGGATTCAATGCCTAAAGTGGCGATGGTCCCAGCCCCTGGGAATCTCTGATTTCTTCCAGGAATTCCGTAGATGAACGTAGACTATATCTGCTGGGCATGTAGGGTGTCAGGATCTGGCTAATGATAGGGTGAAGGGGATTGTCAGGCTTGTGGGTCTTGACATTCCCATACAGGTATCCCAAGATGTAATCTCTGATGATTTGACAGGAGGTGTGTAGCTTTGGGCGCAGCATTGACGATGCCTATGATGTCATTGTCTTCTCTCTTGATATCATCAGCGAGTTTATTTGTGAGGTGTTCAAACTTCATTTGGTCGGACAGGATTTCGCCTGGCTTTTGATGGTAATCATCAGTCTTCATATAAAAGAAGGCTGCTGTTTTGTCTGCCCGGTGTATGGTGATTTCCTCATTTTGACGGAGCTCTTTGACAGCGTCTCTCATCTCACGTGAGAGGGTCCTGCTGGTGTATGTATCACACTCTGAGAGGACTTCAGCAAGCAGACAAGGTTACGGTTTTCATACTGCTGTATGGAATCGAGTAAGAGTTCGATTTCAAGTCTTTTCTCTAGAGGCTTAAGCTTCGAGATGACTTAGCAGTTAAGTTCTAAGCGTAGTGTTTCTTCTTGGTTGGGGGTAGGTTTATAGTTGGTTAGGCTGATGTATCCTGTACTCGTCTGCAGCATTCGGAGCTTGCCACCATTGAGGAAAACGAGCATCCAGGTGATGTCTTTCAGTCGTTTTCTTTGGACATTCTCTCTGAGGTGGGCGAGGCGCTCCACGATGTTCTCTGGGTATTGTAGGTTTTTGAAAGCAGCTCTCTGTTCAGCTGGTTCGTCATCTTCTTGTTCATCCTCTCGTTTGTTTTCTTCATTTTCCTCTCTGCTGGGGACACCAGGCTGGTCTGCTACGGGGTCGCCTTCAGCAAAGTCGTCCTCTATGTTGGGGGCTGCTTGGAGTATGCTGATCGCTGTTTCTTCTTATGGCTGCCCATTCTTCTCTTAGATTCACTGCTTCTTCACATAGTGCTCGATGTTCACTGTACATACACCCGCTGTCAAAGAGCTCCATCAAAATGAGGAAATCACCATACACCGGGCAGACAAAACAGCAGCCTTCGTTTTGATCAAGACTGATGATTACCACCGAAAGCTACATGAGATCCTGTCCGACCAAACGAAGACTGAGCGCCTCATTAAAAACCCCATAGATGATATTAAGAGAGAAGCCAATGACATCATAGGTGTTGTCAGTGCTGCAACCAATGCTACACACCTTTTGCCCATCATTGGGAATTACGGCTTGGGATACCTGTACGGGAATGACAAGACCCACAAGCCTGTCAGTCCCCTTCGCCCTATTATTAGCTAGACCCCCGCACCCACTTTCAGACTGGCCAAACGCCTAAACCAGATCCTGACATCCTACACGCCCAGCTAATATAGCCTACGTTCATCTATGGAGTTCCTGGAAAAACTCAGAGATTCCCCAAGGGCTCAAACCATTACCTCTCTAGACGTTGAATTCCAATTTACTAACATTCCTGTAGACGAGGCCATTGACCTCATCATTGAACATGTCTATAGGGACCCTTCTACACCCCAGCTGAACAGCCCAGAAGGATCACTACAGACTCTCCTGAAGATATGGACAAAGAAGGCCCCTTTTTCCACCCATAAGGGCCATATGTATAGGCAGAAAGATGGTGTGGCAATGGGCTCGCCTTTGGGTGTCCTCTTCGCGAACTTCTATATGGGAACGGTAGAAGAAACAAAATCTTTTCCTGCATACAGAGACCGCGCAAGTATGCCTACTACATCAATGACATCTTCGTGCAGGCAGACGATGAGGATGAGGTAGAAGCAATCCACCGCACATTCCAGCGGTGCAGTTCACTGAACTACACAGTTGAATTTAAAAGAAGCGGTCAGCTCCCTTTTCTTGACGTCCTTACCTGCAAGGCGGAAGACAGCCTAAGAACCTCTGTATATACCAAGCAGACTTACTTAGGCCTCTTCCTAAACGGAGGCAGCGAGTGCCCTCCAAGATACAAGAACACCACCATCAAGGCATTCGTAAGGAGGGCCTCGACTCATTGTTCTACCTGGCAGGACACCCAACAAGAACTTGATCGCGTCTCTCAAATGCTTGTGAATAATGGATACTCCAACAAGCAAGTTAACAAAAAAATATGTGCAGCATTGGATTAGTGGTACGATGAACGAGAACAGCCTCAGCCCCATCCACAAGAAAGAATCAGGTTATATTACAAAGCCAGAATGCACCCAAAATACCGAGAAGACGAGGATGCCATGAAGAAAATTATCCCCATGAACGTATCCACCACTGAAGCCAACACCAAATTGGTTCTAGTCATCTATTACCTGAATAGGTGCACGAGAGATATGATTATGAAGAACAACCCAGCCAGCCGATAAGAGATCCTCTTCAGCAGACAAATGTGGTGTTTCACTTCAAATACCACGTCCACGGATGTCCTGGCTCATACATAGGTATGACCACTGTGAAATTGTCTAAGAGTATTTCCTGTCATGCACAAGAAGGTGCGATAAAACTCCACATGAGAAACTCCCACCAAGAAAACATCACCAGAGATGTAATTATCAAGAACAATACAAAGACCTGCAACCGACACCAGAGCAGGCTACACTCACGGCCCAGCAATGCAAGATCAGGCGAGCCATCCTGCAGTCAATAAGAATATTCGCAAGATAATACCAGGACATGACGTCACACAACATCGCACACCACACCATGACGTCACGCACCTGCCCCGCCGATCAGTGGGACTGCAACAGCGCAACCGTCAAGTCTTAGAACTTGGCTTAAAGAAATCTCTTGCCAGCCAATAGGGGGCCTGCATTCTGCCTCGGTCAGTCAAAAGTCAGCATGCAGTTGACCCCTGATGACTATCGACTATATAAAGAGTAGAACCCAGCAGCGAAATCATTCTACTCCCACCCTCTGCCGTGACATACTCAGTCGGAACTGAGAGAAACGTTAGCATAATAACAATATAGTATTAAATTTTGACGTGTACCTAATTTTACAAAACTCTATGGATCATGATATAATCACTTCGTTTACTTACTGCATAAAGCCATACCCTGATCTAAACAATTTTTCCCCCCTAAGACGATGAACATCGGTACGTTCCTGGCCAGATGCAGTAATCAAGAGAAATCAGTTATCAGAAAAATAGAGAAAGCTCTATATAAACTGAATGCAGCTGATGCAGCAATAACTTTCAACAATACCTGTTTGAAAGAGAGTCTATTACCACCAAATATAATAATAATAATAATAATAATAATAATAATAATAATAATAATAATAATAATAATAATAATAATAATAATCATGCATTCATTGGCCTAGACCGATAGCATCTTCTAATGAATCCTCCACATTCTACACCGCCCCTACTCTCTCCATCCCCCATCTTCTATTGCATCCCTGTCTTCTACCCCATTCACCATCTCCCCATCAACCATCTTCCATCCCCCATCTTTCAATCAACTTCCCTATATTCCAGTCACCTTCCCCATCTTCTATTGCATCCCCATCTTCTATTGCATCCCCCATCTTCCATTGCATCCACCATCTTCTACCTCACTCACCTCTTCCCACCACCCATCCTCCATTCCCCATCTTTCAGTCACCTTCCCCATCTTCCAGTCACCTTCCCCATCTTCCAGTCACGCCCCCCATCTTCCATTGCATCCCCCATCTTCATGGGACAGAAACATATAAATTCATCCCCTCAAGCCGCTCTGTTTTCTTTTACAGCAGATGCGTACAAGTGTATTCAAACTTCATTTATCTCTCTTATCTGCCTATCCAGGGGAAATATATGTTATTTCACTACAGCTGAGCCATGCTTATTCGTATGGAAGCATTTTAGGGCTCCACGCAACTCCGGAGGAATTTTAGGCTTTTGTGCGGTCAATTTGCTTAAAAGATATTACGCCTGTAGAAATGTAATGCACTTTGCAATGGAGGGGAATTAAAATCAAACGATGTACATGTTACCATGTTATGATTCTAATGAATTTTCCAGCCATTACCACAAAAAAGTATTTTTGACGGCAAATGCACCAGCCTGAATTTTACGTTTGTGATTTTGTTTACTTTGTGGCATTTGAATGTTATTATTCCACCTCGCTGTTACATATAATTGTTGTTTTGTTGATAATGTAAATTACCTTTTTATTATTACTTTGCCTCCATCTGGCTTCAGAGTACAAAACGCGGGCTGATTTAGCAAATGTAACCCGATAAGAATAATTACAAAATGTAGATGTATAAATGTATTCATATATCTATACTCAAATTTGCCATTAAAGTGCACTTTCCTTGAGCGTCAACCCGAGAATTAATGTGCACAGCAAAATCTTTTCAAAATAAGAACACTTGCAATTCTTACTTCCTATCTCCGGCGAAATTTGCATAACCTGTCACTAAGAGTACAGTGAATTCACAACTTCTGTTTCATCATAATTAAACATGAACAGGCAACTTCCTCATTCGTATGAAGACGGAATTGGATCTCTCCTTCATGCTCAAGTTACAGTCGATTTACGCATTCATTCACGATATGGGATAACTCTGAGAATGGATGGTTTACGTTTTAGAATATGTTTATTTTAAATAAAGGATGGTTTACGTTTTAGAATATGTTTATTTTAAATAAAGAGTTTTCAGACAGTTAATATTTGTTCTATAGATGAAGAAATCAGTAGAAATCAACAGGGACTTCTCAATGTACCTTCAAACTAAATATCCCCTTTCAATAAAACTAAGAGTCAAATTAATAATTTGCTCCTGTGTTCCCATTCTTAAAGTATAAGTCTTGTACTGTAACCTGTGGTTATGTCCTGTTACCGTAAATAAAAACAAAATAAATGAAGGTAATTTCTGTGAGGCGCGAATGTAAGGAAGAGGAATATACTACAACACCATGAAATTGAATTTAGTGACGCGTTAAGCTATACACCACTTCATTTTGTATCAATATTTTTACAGACCAAAATAATTCACTTTTAGATTGTACCTTGGACATACAAACTGTATGCAGATACGATTAGGTTCGAATAATTTTTCCGGAGTGGATACTGTAACTCTGAAAACGATCATCATATTACGAAGCCATTAAAGTGAAAATTCACCATTAGATTTTTTTTTGGCGTGGGAATTGTGTGATTGAATATCAGAGGCTTTGCAATCTCATGAAATGATTAATGTACCTTATGTTTTTATCTCCACTGCATTTGATTGTATTTGCTTCACACACCTTTCCAGACGGGTATCATCATATCACACACCGCAATAACTTTTCTTTTATACAAATGAATTCTGCTGTCTAAAACGTGAAGTGAGTCTGCACATTATTTCCTGTGTGTAACAATAGTTGTTTCCGGTATCAAAGACTCCATGGTTAGGGTTACCTTCATTTAGCCCTTTTTTCAAGTAAGAAAAATAAAGGTACCTTGATTCGTGCTACGGGAGAATGGTGCTGTCAGCTTTACAGGGCAAGCACACAAGTTATCTTATCAATTTCAGGATTTAAGCACGCTGTTTTCAAATATAACGGAGTAGGTATGAGGCAAAAAATGAAAAATAACTATCCGGTTTACCTGAGGTTATGCAAACAAACAAGAAAATCTTCATGTACCTAAGTTATTTTATGAATTCCAGTTTTAACATTCTGTCATGAAATATAACAGAATAATAATTAAAAGGAAAAAATAAAAACAACTGTCCGATTTACCTGAGGTTACGTAAACAAATAGGTCATGTTCATGTCCTGTTTTCAGAAACAATCTTTTTTAAGCAGAAAGACAATTTCACAAAACACACCTAAAGTAATCGCAAAAGAGCGACCATATCTGAAAACTCCCGGTGGAGGGTTTTATGCCACGATGCTGCAGAATAATGCGGAAAACACAACAAACTGCATGGAACGCCAGGTGGGCTTGCTGAGGTTCCGAGCTATATGATAAAAATATTCTAATCCCATGCACAATTTGATCTTCTATACGGGGCAGGGAAGAATTTGCTGCTCTCTCGAAAATGATGCATTAAATCATTTCCCGACTTACCAGAAATGCATTCCGGGAAATCCTTTTCTCACAAAACAGAGCAAATTGTTAACTGAAAATATAAGTAAATGTCCCCGAAATAGAAAAAGGAAATTCTCAGATCGTACTCTTTCGCAGGATTTTACACAAGCGACATTGGAATTTTTTTATTTAGAAATAGTTTGCTTCCTGGCGTATTTCAAAAGCGGTGCCTTATTTGGCGAGTAAATTCTTGCGACATTCTGGCTGGCAATGAAATTTACATTTAGAGAACGCATACAGATTTATAGTTTTTCTTTTCAACATTATGTTCGTTCCCCTAACGTAGGGTGGAGAGAGAGAGAGAGAGAGAGAGAGAGAGAGAGAGAGAGAGAGAGAGAGAGAGAGAGAGAGAGAAATAATATTACTAGTTTCATACTCCTACACAAACATCAACAGCAGTGTCGCTGCCATCTTTCTTTCTTACCATATATATATATATATATATATATATATATATATATATATATATATATATATATATATATATATATATATATATATATATATATATATATGTGTGTGTGTGTGTGTGTGTGTGTGTGTGCGTGTGTGTGTGCATGTATGTGTGTGTGTTATGAATTTCGCAAATAGGCAATGTTGTTAATTTCACGTTAATGTTAAGCACAATGGCTCATTAAGAAATGTCGTAAAATCTTGTGAGTGGTTATTCACGATCCCCAGAAAAGATTTTGCGACAGCAATCCTTTTTTCACACAAAACGTCCATGAGCTTGGTCTAAATAACTGTTTGTCGACTGTGTGGTAGCTGCATTTACCTTATTGTCATCCCTTAATCATTCTGTTCATAAAGATGAAATCATTATCAGGCAAAATAATCAATCAGCTCAGTTCTTCTCCTTTCATCAACTCAGTTCATAAACACGCAGAAAGTTCACCTCCGTTTACTGCGGGAAAATAGCATACCCGTGTTCTAGACTTCAGTATAATTTACAGTATTTTCCTTTAAACTTTCTAGTTTGTCAATAAATTTTCTGTCCGTTGTTTCTTCTTTCCTTTCTTTTTCCCATTTAGCTCTCCCGTATTTTAATCCAATTTTAATTCATCAGTCTCTGCATCCTTACTCCATTTACTTCTGTCCCTTTCCTCGGCTTTATTTTCCATTCCCTCCTCTCTTTGTTTACTCTCCTCTTTCGTATATTTATTTTTTCATTTTACTTTTCGCTACAAAACCCATAAATTTTGAGGAGCGCCAAGTTCTTCCCCTGCCCAGGAGGAAGTTGTTACTTCCACAGTAACTTTTAACTCGGTTCTTATTTACTGTCATTTGGATAGTGTTCTTAAGATCCATTAACTGCATGGCCTCATTTGAATATATTGCTCTGAATGTGTTCGAATTTGAAAATGACACTTCCTCATAATATTTTGTAATTGTTACAAGGTAATTCAAACGCATTTACTTAAATTTAATTTCTCAACGTACTGATAAAGAACTTAACACTTTCGCCGTATAGCGTGGACACAAAAATCAATGGGTGACTTGCAAAAAATACTGGAACCCCGAGAATAAAAGTTGGGGAGGGTGTTGGACTAGCAACTTCATCTCTTAACTATTTGCTGAAGGTGGGAAGTGTAGCACCATCTGAAGTCATGCCGCAAATGAAATATATATATATATATATATATATATATATATATATATATATATATATATATATATATATATATATATATATATATATATATATATATATATATAAGTTCATAAGCTGTCATGATCATAAAGTGAAATCTTGCGAATTTTCTGCTGAATATCGAAAGAAGTTTTATTGATTTTTCTTAAAGATGTCAAATATACAAACACAACATTCATTTTTCAAGCAGTAAAGTAAAAGTCCTTGTCCAAAATATGAAAATGATACTGCAATGCAAGATTATGGACAGATATGTAATATGAGGCAATATCAAAGAATGCTAATATATATTATCGTCTATTATGAAAAGTAAGCATAAAAATCTTCGCTTACGAATAAAATGGCAAAACATGTAATTTGTTCTCGCTGAAAAAGGAACGCAAAACAGAAAAAGGGTCACTCGGTCATCCTAAATATCGTACCTACGAAGACCTAATTGTCAAAAAATATGTCAGTGACAATGACAATAGGACAATGATACTTGCCCAATAATTCCTATTGGGCAATATGATACAACGTAGTCTTCTGGTAGAAATGACGCAGCACGGAATCAAGCTTTGATCACGAGAGAATTCAGTCCGGAAAGAGAGCGCGTCAAGAATCTGCTGAGGTAACTGGAATATCAAGGTGTCCTTCTTCCCGTGCACGCTCCTTGCCCGATCATATCTGTGCTTCGCTTGTGTATTTTTCTACAGTGTTTAGGTAGTGGTTAGGGTGTCATTTGTGCAAGCTATTTTAGGTTACACGATGCTACTTAAGGATAAAATTCTGCGGCTTTTAGATATAAATCATTTTAGCTCTTTTGGAGGTGAACTTTTTTCATTTCGTTCTCACTTTGATTACTCATTAAATACTCAAGTCAGGGTTACTTATACGTAAAGCCTGAAAAAATTATTATATGTTTGTATAAAAAATGATCTCGTCATTCATTTTTTATATAATGGTTTTGTCTAAGAAACGGTCATATCTTTTAATTTGCATTATGGTAACAGTTAGCCACGAATTTTTATTAAGTGAAGGTTCATTGATCGAGGAAACCTAACTATAATAATAGAGAATAATTGCTCAATGACGGTTAATCAACAATAATCGTCGAAGAGAAGATAATATTAAGGTCAAGTCACCTAATACTGGCAACAGATCTAATTATATGTAATGGTATACGGCATCTACCACGCACTGACATAATTGTGAAGCAGACGAGTGTTATATAACAAAATATGCGACCTTTCCAACAGGTACTTTGCTCTTTACCGTTAAATTGGTCAAAACAGCCTTCAAGTTAGACAGCGTAGAGGCACTGCACAGGATAAATTGTTAAGACATAATCATTAACATGAGTAAAATTAGGCAGGTTTATCAAATACAGGCCAACTCCACTATGACTTTAATAATTTTTTTTATGCAAGAATTACTGTCTAACTGGAAATTTCTATCATAATAGTTTATTTAATGCATATAAAACGTGAATAACAAAAATTAATATCTTTATATGTCAAGCCAAGAGTTGAGGAAGCAACTTTATTATACAAGCATGTTGACGTAATCAGTGAACATTCGTATTATTACTTACGACGCTTCTAACTTGCAAAATTATCTGGTTCATAATTTTTTGGAAAAGAGATAATTGCATAGAGGGAACCTCGACTGCAAATCTTCTGGGTTATGAGAGCGATTGCCGACTTCATCTGGTGTACGGAAAGATCATAAAAAAAAATAATAGACAGAAGTTACGAAACTATAATGGTTAAAGTTGTTAACTGCTGCTGAAGGGGAAAACTTGGATTGGCGATTGTAAGGATTGGCATTGGGGCAAAACACAGAGCACTAGACTGGATAGAAACCCCGCCATGTTTTTTGGTTAGTATTATCCTTTCGTCATTAGTACAAATATAATTATATCAACTTATGACCATCTTGGTTTTTAGGATAGTTTCAGTAATGTTCGTGATAAAAAGGATTTAAGTTCAAACAATGTCAGATTCTCTCCCGCTCCCTCTCTTGAAGACAAACGTTATGAAATTATCATTAGTGTGTGTGTGTATGTATGTGTATGTATATATATATATATATATATATATATATATATATATATATATATATATATATATATATATATATATATATATATACATATGTGTGTGTAGCGCGTGTGTATGTGAGTGTATTTGTATTAATTTATTTTAGAATTTTATTTTACATCCTATTAAAGAGTGCAAATGATTCTCCGGTGGAGTTCTTTACTGTTATTTTATAATACAGACTATCATTCGACGTATAATTTATCGCAATGAATTTACTCTCCGTCAAATTATCTCACTATGTGGAGCAGTAAATACAAATCATGAGATAATAATATTACCTATAACAATGATCTAAAATCGCTGGATTTTGTTATACTTTCAGTCATTGCCGAACAGCATGAATAAAAACTCGATTTTCTTCTCATTTAGGATATTGCTACAACCAAGAAAGCCTTCCATTCACAGAAAATAACCTTCGGTAACTAATTGGATTCCTCGACTGCCTACGGGGAAAACATATATATCCTTTTTTTTCTCTTCCTCTCTCTTGTGTCATAAAGTAAGAGCTATCGAGAGGTCCCGTTTGTTATTATAATGTACGAAGGGAAAAGGGCTAAGGTTCCCTCAGCTTGGGTTTATCGATAATTTCGCTTAATGATCTGTTAGTACCAAAAGGTATTCAAGCACTATGAATTATTGTTTTCTTAGGTAACGATTCACAAATATTCACATATTTCAGTGGTTACCGAAACTTGGAATTAATACAAGCATACTGATTTATTTTTGGTGGTTCCCAAGAAGTAAAGAGGTTCCGTGCATAAGCAAAGTGACAGTCATATTCACATTTATTATTTAAACTTTTCAGCCATGGAGGAACCTTATGTACAATAAAAAATACTCACATACCAAATGATTCATTCATATCATCCTTTTTTTTATTTCAGATTTATTGAAATTACTCACCAAAACATTAAATCGACATTGAACTACTGCTTTCTCTTCCCCATATTTGAATCTTTCATTTCAAGAAATAGTTACCTAAGTGCACCAAAGGTTTTCCATACGATATTTTTACAATTTTACCAAAACAAAATATACGGTCATATAGCAATGACACGTATATGTTAGTGATGTTTGCTAAAACACAAAAACGCCAAGCATCCCTTTTCTAAGAAAGTTCACAGAACACTTCAGTGGGGACATCTGCTGAAAGAAATATAAATGGGGAGCTAGAAAGATATCGCAAAGAGAAATTATTTTCCTACTTAATGGAAAAAGTTCTTGATAAAAAACTAAAATTTCAAACTTTTACTGTCGCAAGCCCTAATATATCTCTTTAAAAAAAAATAAAGAAGGCAGACCCCAATTTACTCTAGTATACAACTCAAAGCCTATTTATGTAAGAACTTGGATGATAGAGTACCTAGCGAGCCACGAAATTGATTTGAAGGCGAACGTCATTGGTAATTAACGGGTTAAAAGCTGTAAATGTGGTTTCTCTTCCCAAACCGGCTGAACGAATTCTACTCAAAAATAATTATTATGGTAAAATACAACCAAAACTCCAGATGGCAAGATTTCTGAAATTCTAAGGTGTACCACCAAATGAGCTTTGCTTTAATGCTGTGTACCTGGGAAAATCGTAACGACGGTTAGATGTCACATATTTGGGCGTAATTAGCAGAGATATAACGAATCTATCGGATGGCGCATTGCGTCCATACTGAAAAATATGACCGCCTATGAAAACGGATTAATTTTCAATTCTTACAGATCTAACTAAATGGACATATCTGAAGACTGAGCAGAGTCCAGGGGACAACACCAGACCTCTTATCCCCTACAAACAAGGCCTGGTCAATCTAAACACAACGGACTACCAGTGAGGGATCTCGGAGTAGTTGCAGTCTGTACACCTGGGAAAGACTCTCCGTTCATGTAAACAAAAGTTCTGTGGAGTTTCTGTTCTTATCAGCTTCAAAAACTCGTTCTCTAGCGTCGGTCTCTTCTCTAACGGATCAGCGATGACAAATTCTGTCTGACTGTAATAAGATAATTGATACCGATTGGAATAATTCTAAAATTTTACAGATTTGATGTGTTACTATTCAAAATGACATATTTACAAGAACACATTGTCTTTAGGGAGTCTGTTTAACGTGGAAATGTTAAACAACAAAATTTCACTTAAACGAACATCTTCCATTAACAGAATGTTTGAATGAGGTAAAGTTACAATAATGAAAATTTATAAACAAAAAAAAAAGAAACTTCTTTTTCGATGAGGATGAGGATGAGGATGCTTATTGAGTAAAAAAAAAAATGTTTTGAGGTAAGAAACTTTCAGACTGAGAAAGTTGAAGGAAGAATTAAAAACTACAGCAACATAATTTACAAAACTAAAACTAACTAGAAGCTCGGTATTGTTACATATGGGGCTAAGAAATATACCAGACCCTACAGAACCCCCCCAAAAAAAGCCTTATTCAGGTATTTCATACAACACGAAAATTTAAAACTACGTTTCAAGAAAAAATCTTAATAGCATCTAGAGCAAGTGGCGGTGCTTTATCATGAAAGGATTTCTTTTTTACAGAAAATTAATCTGAGTAAGCCCTTTGATGAAGAAATTAGATTATTTCCGTGTATATATTTTTAGGTTGCTCAGGGGTCTTTGTTCTGAGTGGATTTGATAACGTAAATCTTTATGAAAATTTACAGATACTTGTATGTATGTATATACATATATATGTATATATATATGCACACACACATTTAAATACGTGTGT